>ML823645.1:69321-80665 GCA_009831015.1 Picea engelmannii
TAAGACAACCACTAAAATTAACGCTTAATTAAAAGTTATTAGACTTTGTGTTTGAAGGGTCCATCAATTTAGTCTAGGCTAGAGCCTTGATTTAGGATTGGAGAGGAAACTCTTCAAGGATACAAAAACAAACATAAGAGTCTGTGCTAGGGAGTGATTGAAAGTCCAGTAACCATGAAATTTATCCGAGACCCCCCTCTAACATAGGGGCTAAACACAAGGTCGCGTGTGGAAAGGCAGCAGAGATAATGTAATATACCAGATATAAAAAGTATGCAGAACAGAAATAATATGCTAGAAATGGCAGAATAACAGTAATATAACTAGCATAATCTCCACAATAACACATAAATGATATAAGAACAACAACGAAAACAACACTTTGATTCATAAAGAAATGTTCACGGGCCTCTTCGAGGGGGCAACCTCCAATCAAGCATCGCTCTGTTACAATAATCTCCAAGCTAGGGTTTTCATACCCTCGACCCTTATTTATACTAAATATGTCTATCAAGAGAAGCATCTAGAGGAAGATCCTTCTAGAAGCGGAAGATTCTATTAGGTCTTCTTACATCCGCCTTATTCTATTTTATTGAAAGGCCTTATTAATATTGACCTTTATTACATCCGAATATATTTCTCTACCTATGTGTGGGTTAGGACCCTAACATGTTCTCCCCCTTAAAAATAGCCTTGTCCTCAAGGCTTGAGATGTGGAAACTGTTGCAGAATGGTAGTTGGTTCCGAAGTGGCATCTGCTGGAGTTGTATCATTCCACTGGACTAGCACTTCCTTGATGGTTCTCTGACGTAGGTGACGCTCATGTTGGTCCAAAACTGCTTCTGGTTGTGGCCAAATGGAGCCTTCTTCAGCTAACTCGGGAAGGTTGGTTTGAATATGGCACCTAGTTCCAATCACCTTCTTTAAGCATGAAACATGAAAAACAGGATGTAGCTTTGAATGATTGGGCAGAGCTAACTGATAGGCAACTTGTCCCATGCGCTTGAGAACTGTATAAGGACCACAAAATTTGGGCGCTAGCTTCTGACAATGCTCGGCCTTGAGGGAAGTTTTCTTGTATGGTTGCAGTCGCAGAAACACCTGATCCCCTTCTGCAAATTGACGTTCAGAGAAACCTTGATTTGCTTGTTGCTTCATGCGATTATGTGCCATGACCAAGTTATCTTTGAGGGTACGAAGAATATCCTCTCGAACTGTAAGGGTTTGGTCAACCACCTGGACCTTCGAGGTACTCAGTAAGTATGAGAAAACTGAAGGTGGCTTCTGTCCATATATCGCTTCAAAAGGAGTCATGCATGTAGTTGTATGGTAGGAAGTGTTGTACCACCATTCATCTAGGGGTAACCATTGAGCCCACTGATTTTTCTTTTCAGAGGAAAAACACCTCAGATATGTTACCAAACACTTGTTGACAACTTTCGTTTGACCATCAGTCTGGGGATGATAAGTTGTGCTAAGATGCAATTGGGTGCCTTGTAGCTTGAACAGTTCTTGCCAAAAATTGCTTGTGAAAGTTGGGTCACGATCATAAACAATAGAGTGTGGCATGCCATGAAGCTTGAAGACCTAGTCCATGAAAATTTGAGCCATCGTGGATGCAGTAAATGGGTTTTGAAGAGTGCAGAAATGAGCATACTTGGAAAGGTGATCCACAACCACCATTATGACTGATTTATTTCTCGATTTGGGTAAGCCGGTAATAAAGTCCATAAAGGTATCCTTCCAAATAGCAGGTGGAATCGGAAGCGGTTGTAGTGTGCCTGGATATTTGACTATTTCTCCCTTGTTGCATTGACACACATCACATTCAGTGACAAAATTACAGATGTCCTATTTCATACCATCCCAGAAAAAAGAACGTTTGACCCTGTCATAGGTTTTGGTGAACCCGGAGTGCCCTGTTGTGGGTGTAGCATGAAGCTCAAAAAGTACCGTGGATTTAAGCTTTGATTGTTTACTTAAATACAAATGGCCTTTGTATCGAAGCTCCTCCTGGAGCCAAGAGTACCCTGGGGGAGCTGGAGCATTGGTCTGCAATTGCTAGATCAGATACGAACTTTTGGGATCTTGTAGCCATTCCTGGCGAATAACTTGGAGCCGATCTGGTACAATGAAGGAAAGAGAAAAAAGGGATCCTTCTTCTTCATATTTTTGAGACAGTGCATCCACCACCACAGTGTCTTTGCCTTTCTTGTAAATGATCTCATAATCATATCCAAAGAGCTTAGTCACCCATTTTTGTTGCTCCGAGGAGGAAATGCGTTGTTCTAGAAATTACTTGAGGCTTTGACGGTCTGTCTTAATTTGGAAACATTGCCCCAAGAGATAAGGGCGCCACCGATCAATGGCATGCAGAATAGCCAACATTTCCTTTTCATAGATGGGTTTGCCCAGATTCCTTTCAGATAGTTGCTTGTTGGTGAAGGCCAAAGGTCAACCCTCTTGCATAAGGACAGCACTGATTCCTTTCCCTGAGGCATCACATTCCAATACAAAGGTCTTTGTGAAATCAGGAAGGGCCAGAACTGGAGTGGTGCACATGGCCATATTCAAGGTTTGGAAAGCTTGAGCAGCGGCTGGAGTCCAAGTGAAAGAGTTCTTTTTTAGGAGAGTCATGAGAGGTACTGCAATCTTTCCATAATTCTTAACAAACTTGTGATAATACCCTGTTAAGCCCAGAAATCCACGCAAGATTTTGAGAGTCTTTGGGTGCAGCCAGTCTTGCATAGCTTCAATCTTTTTCAGATCCACCTTGATGCCATCCTTGCCAACCAGATGACCCAAGTATTCTACTTTTGAAGCACCAAAAGAACATTTAGACTATTTTAGGAAAAGTTGGTGCTGAGAGAGTAGATGGAGAACTCGATCCACGTGAGTAAGATGGTTTGTTCAGGTTTTGCTATAGATGAGGATATCATCAAAGAAAACTAAGACAAAATGACGGAGAAATGGATGAAAGACATGATTCATGAGGCTTTGGAAGGTGGAGGGGGCATTACACAAGCCAAAGGGCATGACCAAAAACTCATAGTGGCCCTCATGAGTTCGAAAGGCTATCTTGGGAATGTATTCCTCTTTCATACATATCTGGTGATATCCCGAGTGAAGATCAAGTTTAGTAAAGAATTAGGTGCCACTCAATTCATCTAGGAGATCATCAATGACAGGAATGGGAAATTTGTCTTTAATGGTCAGTTTGTTGAGGGCACAAAAGTCAGGACACATTCTCCAAGAACCTTCTTTCTTCAGGACCGTGACTACAGGAGAAGAGTAAGGGCTCGTACTAGGGTGGATAACACCTGCATTAAGGAGTTCCTGGACCATTTTCTCAATTTTATTTTTCTGTGAAAAGGGGTGGCGATACGGATGGATATTGGGAGGAAGGCTTCCAGGTACAAGGGGAATGGAATGATCATGAACACTACAGGAAGGAGGGATTCCTTGGGGAGTGGAAAATACCATTTGATGTTTAGAAAGGAGGGCTTAGAGGTCTTGCGGCACCGAGGGTTTCTCTGTTGCTTGTATGGCATGGAGTTGGGCAATGACACCAGAATGACCTTTTTTGAGCAGTTTTTCCATGTGATGGAAACTAATGACCTCAGGTGAACCAAAAGTGATGCCTTGGAATTTATATTGGTGGCCTTCCTAGTCGAATTTCATGGTTAATTCCTTAAAATCCATGAGAATGGGACCCAAAGTCCTTGGCCAGTTGACACCCAACACAATGTCACAACCACCCATGTCTATAGAAAACATATGGGATTTTAGGTGGTAGTCACCAATTTGGAGACGCACATTTTCATAGTGCCCTCCACATTTCATGGAACCACCATTGGCAATCATGATTTGGAAATTGTTGACGACATGGATGTAGAAATGAGTTTCTTGGGCAATGCGGCAATGAATAAAATTATGGGTGCTTCCACTATCAACCAGAATGATGACCTTCCGATGCTTGATGTAACCAATTAACTTGAGGGTTTGGGGGGCGGAGAAGTCAGTGAGAGAATTAAGGGAAATGATCAGTTCCACTTGGGGAGGGTCTGAGGGAGGGGTTATGTCAGTGATTTCAGGTGACTCAGACACAAGGGGATTTTCAACATCCTCTTCCAAAATATCCTCAGAGATGGCCATAAAAATCTTTTGTTCCTTACACTTGTGGCCCGGGAAATATTTGTCATCACATTTATAACACAGGCCTTTGAGTTGGTGTTCAACCATTTCAGCCCTGGTCAATTTTTGGATCTTTAATGGGACAGAGGGAGTAGTGGGATTTATGGGTTTAGGGCGAGGGATAAAGGAGGGTTTACGGTTTTGAGAGGATACAATCTGTTGTGCTTCTTTATCTTTTTTAGTAGCCTCGACCCAACTCGAACGTCAAGCCATGAGGACATGGGCCCGAATCTCATCCTTGAGGCCACTGATAAAACACTCTCGAAAGAAAGCATCAGTCATGCCCTCTGTTCAAAAAGCTAGGTGCTCAAAGGTAGCTATGAAGTCTTCTATTGTTCCTGATTGTTTCAATTTTGTCAAATGGCCCAAATGGTTGGTGTCAGTGTCAAAGCATTCATAAATCTCAGTCACAAATTGGGTCCAAGCAATATACCTTTGACGGGAAGTTTTTCTCCATTGCCACCATTGCCAACGTTCTTGATCTAGATGGAGAACACCATACCGGAGTTTGGCCAAGTCATATGTAATGTCGTATAAAGAGAAATAATGTTCCATTTGGTTTACCCAACTAGTGGAGTTCAAGCCATCAAATTTGGTCACATCCACCCATGGAAGGTGTAGGTCACGTTGAAAGTGATGGTGTTGAAAGGTATGGGAATGGGAGGAATGTTCACCTTCAGTCTTTGGAGGTTCGTTAGAGAAAGGGTCATCTGTAGGGATCTTCAGTTTGGTGCAGAGTGATGCAAAGACAGATTCAAGTTGGGTGGTCAGTTCTTGTTTGACTTCCTCCATTGAGGACTGCATGGTTGTATTTATGGTTGTATTGATGGATGTATCAATCGAGGCAATAGTTGCACTGAGTTGTTTCACTTCTTTTTGGGTCTCGAGGAAACTAGATTGCAAGGTGTTGAAGTGAGCTTCCAAGTCTTGGCTACGGGTATGGGCCATGAGGGTGAACTGAAAAGGGGCGGGCGGGGTCAAAAATTTTGCCAAAAAATGATATGGATGAATGTGATAAGGGCAAAGCGATGGATCCAATGGAATAGGTCTCAAATAATGGTGAAAAAATTTCCAGACTTTTTTTTTTTTTTTCACACACCTGTGGAGTTATACTCCGGTCTGAAGATTACTACAACGATGAAATCCCCAAATGCTTAACCAGTAAGAAAAGTGTAGTGATTTGGAAACACAAACACAGTTGCGCGGCAACAGATCTTGTCTATTTTAATTTGTTTATGTTTCTGTCCCCCAAGGGTTAGGTATTCAAGGGTTCTACAGACAAGGGTTTTCCCTGTGCTATAGCTCTCTGATATATGTGCAGGGTCCAACAATAGTACTCGACCCAATATATCAAGGCACTAAGGAGGATAGACCGTACCCTTAGCCATACTACCCGAACACCCAAGTACTAGAGAGTATCTTCCTGAGTGTTGTTCTCAGTGGCACTATAGCAGTCAGGCGGCTGATCGGTTTATCTAAAGAGGGATTCATGAAATCTAAGTTGATTCCATACACAGGTGTTGTCTAATGCGCTACCACTCGAAGGGGTACCAATAGGGGTTACAAGGGTGGCCAACAGATGTGCGCATAAGAACCACTTGTATTTCATGCGTGTATGAATCCCTAAACCGTGGGTTTATGCGTGTAATGACAGATCTCCGTGGCTTAAAGACGTTGGAATACGTCTCTACCCTGAAAAAAATTTCCCACAATTTCTGCCAAGGAAAGTGCTCTGATACCACTTGTAATATACCATATATAAAAGTATGCAGAACATAAATAAAATGCTAGAAATGGCAGAATAACAATAATATAACCAGCATAATCTCCACAATAACACATAAATTATATAAGAACAAAAAAAAAAATATCACTTTGATTCAGAAAGCAATGTTCACGGGTCTCTTCGAATACAAAAGCACCACAACAGATATAGAAGAACAATATAGAAAAACACAACTTTATTATATCAAACCCTTGAGGTAGGGCAACACCATACAATGGATCATATTATGGAAGGGATCCTCTCATGTTCACTTGCCTCTTCGAGGGGGCATCCTCCTATTGAGCTACCACTCCAAATACAATACTTATTTTCATGTCTCATTACATTGCTTGAACCCCTTTATATAGTGATACCATCACCTAAGAACATTCTAGAGGAGGAATCTTCTAGAAGTAGAACCTTCTAAGAAGTCCTCTTACATGTATTATATCTAATTACCCATTTATTATATCTAACTACCATAGTGGGCTAACTACCACAGTGGGTCTTATTTAATAATATAGTGGACCTAGTCCACCTTACATTGAATGACCTCCACTATTATCACTATGGGCCCTCTGGGCCCTCCCACTACCTCTCTAGCTACCTTACATTCCATCCCCCTTATGAAAGCGTTGTCCTCAACGCTTGATGTACAACCATATACTAGGGTCCCATAAATAATTGTGGACCATAATGCTGAAGAAGACTGAAGAACCAAGGTCCCATGTAGAAAGGAAATGCACCATGCTGAAGTAGTTCAACCACTATTGTTAGCCCGGGCCCCATGTCCAAGTGCTCATGTGAACTCTCCGTGGAAGATTTTGGAACCCAATAACCAACTCCAAATGATGTTCCAAAGATTGACACCTATCATGTGGATCCAAATAAGAAGATCCATACACATAGTGAAAAAGGGTCGTAGCAGAATCTGGAATGAATAATACCACTGTAGAATATGTAGACTGAACGTTGGTAACTAGCTCTTGATGTGGGACATTGATGTTCTCTGCAGAAGGTGGAGTAGAGTCATCAAATAAAATATGAAAGTGGTTGTCATCCCAGAAATGACAACTATCCATACACCAATCATCACAATCTGCCTCAAAATCATACCAAGCATATATTTCTTGATTATATTCATCCCTGAGGCCCTCCAGAAGAAATCTCTCCTGCACGTTATTCAATGAATCTTGAATACTATGAAAACTATCATTGAGGCCGTTTGTGAGGCTGTCTGTGAGGCCATGTACAAATGCATCAAATGTGTCATCCAATGTGTGAAACAATTTGGCTTTGAATGATTCAAGAATTTCTTTTAGGTTTTGAGAAGAAATAGCCATCTGAGCATCCTATGAACTCACCCAATAAGTTACGGCAGAAAATCGTGGCTTTTTCTGGAAAAACCCTAAAAAACTGTTGAAGTTAAAATGCTCATAATTTCACTTCCCGGACTCTGTTTCAGCTGATTTTTTTTTTGAAAGTGGGTGAAATTGTGAGAGGAACTCATATCTGTAATTTTTTTGAGAAAATTCAGCCTCCATCTTCTAAAAAAATAAAAACAAATCGTGCCGCCGTCCACGGAAAAAATCCTGAAAATTGCAGATTTTAAAACTTCAATATCTTGACCTTCTGGACTCCGTTTCGAACAATTTTTTTTTTAACTTGGGTGTTTTTTTGAGAGGAACTCAGATCTAGAACCTGTTTCTATCAATTTTTCACAAAAATATACCGAAAAGTTTTGGAATGTCGCGGCCCTCTTTTTTCTTCTCCGAAAAAAAATCTGGAAAAATAAAAAATATTTGCCCACAATGTCTGCCAAGGAAAGTGCTCTGATACCACTTGTTAAGAACCAAATACTGAATACAAAAGCACCACAACAGATATAGAAGAACAATATATAAAAACACAACTTTATTATATCAAACCCTTGAGGTAGGGCAACACCATACAATGGATCCTATTATGGAAGGGATCCTCTCCTGTTCACTTGCCTCTTCGAGGGGGCATCCTCCTATTGAGCTACCACTCCAAATACAATACTTCTTTTCATGTCTCATTACATTGCTTGAACCCCTTTATATAGTGCTACCATCACCTAAGAACATTCTAGAGGAGGAATCTTCTAGAAGTAGAACCTTCTATGAAGTCCTCTTACATTTATTACATCTAATTACCCATTTATTATATCTAACTACCATAGTGGGCCTTATTTAATAATATAGTGGACCTAGTCCACCTTACATTGAATGACCTCCACTATTATCACTATGGGCCCTATGGGCCCTCCCACTGCCTCTCTAGCTACCTTACAAAATTTAACTAACTAGATTAAAAATTGCAAAATATTAGGAATGTTTCTAATCTATTTGAATCCTTGGTGTTGATTTTGGGGGAAGTAGTTGTTGATTCATCACTTTGACTTGACTATCTACTCCATGCTGACTCAGAAATCCAAATCACCTTTACTCAAGTAAAGAACACAAGTTGCCCCATGTCTTTTGACTAGGGATGGAAACCTTGAGTAACTTTCTGTATATTTCGTCCATCTCAGTGTACTTGGAAAAAGTGAGCTTTGTAATAAAAATGTATTTTATCTCATGTCGGATGCTCAGGTCCAACTGTAATGTTTCTAAGAAAGCCTTGCCAGTAATACTTCCCTGTATACCTACAAATTTGGAACCATCCTTTGCAACTATATTTATCTTTTTCTTGTAGTCTAACAGAGTAATGAGCTTGTCATTTATTACCAACAGTCCAGGAAGGCCCTTCTTGTGTAGCATTTCAACCTTGCTAAAAAAATCTTTGCACTCTAATGTCCATCATCTGAGCTTTATGTTGCATGAAATTGCAAGTATTCAGTGCTCCCCGGTGTATTGTGACAAGGAACTAATCGCCTCTCATGGATCCTTGAAATCTGGTGGTGGTGAGTTTACCAATCACCTATAGGTTTTGGTGTAACGGCAATCGTATTACCAAAAAATGGTATCAAAGCTAGAGATCATGAGTTTGATACACACTCGGCTCACGCTGAGGGGGATATTGTTGAAGGAAATTGCAAGTAGTCAGTGCTCCCCAGTGTATCGTGACAAGGGACTAATCGCCTCTCGTGGATCCTTGAAATCTAGCGATGGTGAGTTTACCAATCACCTGCGGGTTTTGGTGTAACAACAGCCATATTACCAACACTTTCTCCTCTAGCTGCGGCATCAATCCTTTCTTGGTCAAGACCTTCTTGACCTCAAGGATGGTCTCTGTCCTATCTTCAATTTCCAGTGCTTCTAACTCCTACTTGGTCTTGGAGTTTAGGAACCTGATGAGATCAGTGGCCTTTGTAGGTAGCTCCCCTAACTCGTCCCTTATATTTTCAATTGTTTCTCTAGCCTTTTGTACTAGTTCATATTGTTCAAAATTTTTTTGTATGAATGGCCATATTTCTGCCATCGACTTGTTGATATCCATCCAAATGTTTTCCTTGGCCTCAGATAATGTCTTAGCCATGACAGTCTCCTTCTATAGATTTTGTAATTGTTGACTAAGTCTTTGTGATTTATGCATTTTTTTGTTATAGTTGGACTGGAACATGGACTTCAAGTCTAGGAGGCTTTTTGCCTCTTCTTGCAACTTTCTGATTTCCTCTCCTTGAAGGGACATATCTTCCATAGACTTCACCAACTTCTCAGAAGCATCTAGAACTTTCACTGGGATAGTTGATGGAATATCTTTTGTTGTGGTTGTTCATGTACTGACTCCTATGAGAGGAACTACATCAAGTGGGATAACATCCATCTGCACATTCTATTCTTTCTCTTTGACCAATTTATATAAATCAACCTCCATCTCTTTTATCTGTTCATTCTTCTCCATTATCAGTTTTAGCATCTCCTCTTTGTGGCCTTCACTTTCATCCATTTCCTTTTCTTGTGAATCCTCGGTGGCTAGAAGTTTCAATTGTTTTCTCCGGGAGGCTATGTCAGCATTTTTCTTCTTCAATAACTCTTCAACTGCTTTGACATTAGAAGGGTCATAACCAATCTTCATCACCAGCTCCTCTAGGGATTTGATTTTATTATCTTTGGCCAAGGATGATATCTTCTCTAGCTCCAATTGATATTGGACGTTATTCAAAGATACCTACAACTTTGAGGCATTCAATGAAGTGTTCGTTGGAGTGGATAAAATCTTCTCCCTTGTTTACATATGCATGTCCATTTGGTCTGATGGATGGACCTCCTTCACATCAAAATATTCAATGTTAAGCCCTAATATTGGCTCATTACCCCTTAATTGAGGCATATTATATTAGTAATGTTGTTTTATTTATGTCAGCTTTAGGCCATTAGTTGTAATTATACCTCCTAGTCTCCTATATATACCAATTAGACATTTTCATTTTGAATCATCTGGTACATGAACATTTAAGTGGGGTAAAAGGAGGTTGCCCCCTCAAAGAGGCTTATTATCTGAAACTATCTCTTTTTCAAGGTGTTGAGTACTTTTTCTAAGGTTTTTCTATGCTATATTGGTATTTGGTTCTTAACATATGGTATCATAGCTCAAGGTCTTGGGGTTTTGTTGCTACAGCTGAGAGACCTTGGAATTTTTACTATAACTTTTTTTCTACAATGTTTCAGAAGAAACAGCTTGGAGGATATTTAGTATATGGATCAAGGTACGTTGGGTTCAAAATTAAACTCTTGAGTCCTTATACTTTCAGAGATACAGCCTGTACAAGATAGTGTTCTGGAATCATCCTGAAATGAGTCATTGCGGAATTTTCGCTATAAAAACTTTTTCATAATGTTTCAGACCCTAAACTTTGGATGATATTTATAGAAATTAGTAAGGTATCTGTGGTAAAAGGTTTAGCTTCTGGGTCATCTTAAATTTGTAGATACACCCTGTGTAAGATAGGGTATCTGAATAGTCCTATTGACTAGTCTCAAGAAGGTGTTCCAGGTAAAACAATCATAACTTCTTCCTAGAGTATCCAAATTGAGTGGGACTAGTTTCATTGGATCATGGACAGTTTGTAGTATTTTTGGTATGAGTTTCAGAATTTCATATCAATTATTTTGTGTGAGGCACGCTATACAAGTGAGATCTCCTGGAAAGGACACAAATCGACAAGTTGTGGGAAAGTTACCGTAAATTCCACTTGGCACATCCAATTTTGATCAACCCTATGGCATTGCAGAGAAGAAATATCAGAGAACTACATAAAAGAAAGTTTCATACCCAAAAGGGTTGAAACTTGGGAGATACAACAGAAGAAATATTGTCTAGCAGAACCACATCAAAATCAAGGTTCAAAAGTGATACTTGGCCAACATGCCACCAAAAAAGGGAACTTCTACACCAACTAAGCCTCCAAAAAATCCTACT
>ML823646.1:26207-36357 GCA_009831015.1 Picea engelmannii
TCAATTCATTTGCAATCCAGAGAAATGTCAGTTTTCAATATGTAAAAAAAAGTGTTCTCATGTAAAGATGGCATGTGGGATTTAAGCCAATACCTTCAATGTTACAACTCTCATTCCAGATGTAGATGGCGCATGGGATTCTTGACATAGATTATTGAGATGGATCAATTTTTGAGGAGATCCCTTCTTTTTTGTAGTATCCAATGCCGCAATACAATCTCATCAATGTTCCAGCGTGCTATGATGTGGTTGGTTGTTGCTAAAATCGCTTTTTGCCCACATATTGATAAACAATCCACTTTTGATTCAAAATGAGGTAAACAATCCACTGATAAAGCATGTGATCGGGAGTAGATTAAATGTAAGGCTACATGATTTGCAACAATTCCACGATCATTGTGCCAAGAGTAATGACTGCACTGATATTAACACATGAGATGGTCATGAACATAAGTGTTATGTGGCATCTTTCCTTCTCCAAAAATTCAGTAGGAACTCACATAGGCGGGCTCGACTATATCCGAGACAAATGAAAAATAAAATCAGATTCAAGATCGCCAAGAAAAACTGATAACGATCCACATAATCAACAGATCAAGCCATCAAGGGAGGAGAAAATGTCTGAGGGGTGTTTTCAACTGGGCGTTACACTATTTTTAAGTCTGCCCAGAAAGCTAGGTCATGGTTTGAAGATGGTGAAAGAAGCTCGTCAGATAATCAATATGGAAAAGCATTTGCTTGGTATCATGTAACATATCACCCTAATTATTGGGGTTTGGGAGATTATGAAGGGAAATATGAGAACAACCCTCATTTTATAAGCTTTGCGTGGGTTGTTTTTGACAAGTTACTTCGGATCAAACGTCGGAGGACTTCTGTGCAAAATCTTGTGGGCAATCTGCAAAACTTCAGTATTTAGGGAGCAAATCTATATAAGAAAAAAAAGAAGAACCCACAGATTATGAGGATTGTGTACTACGCATCGGATCCCAATTTAAATACCTGCATAAATGCCTGGAAAAATGGTACGAATCCACTATTGGATCTCATGGAAATTATTAATCCTGTAACTAATGAAAAGATGCTTATTGCTCGTGATCACCTGGAATAGACTCGGATGGTGTTTATTAGAGTGTTCATGGATCTAAACATAAATTTGCATGCCTCTCTTCCTCTGCAACATAATGATCCCGCAACACAAGGATCTCACACTCCACAGATCAGATGTCATTGAGAAAATAGAAACAAGAACAATAGATCTGGGTGCCTCCTTTTCTACGATGGCCTCAATTCACTGCCAAAAATGTATGCAATGATCTCTCTCCTCTACTCACTCTTCAGGATCTCCAACCACGAGAAAACACGCTAATTTTCCACCACCGTAACCTTCACTTCGGTGCTCTCCAGGCAGGGGATCTAGTGCTCCTTTCCTCCACACATGCATATCTTCAACCAGGTGACAGTGATCTCGACATAGTCACACCCGTGGATCTCTTCACCTGCACTCCTGCAATAGGAATCAAATGAATGGTTGCATCTTTGCAAATGCTCGCTTCAATAGCGAGGAACACCGATCTACTTCTTGCGCATAGCAGTTAACTCTCATGCACATCGAATCGGTCTTGATCTAGTCAATTTCCTCTTCATGACAATCTCTCTTACAACGATTCAAATTGCAGATCGTGTGCCTTCTCTCTTCAAGAGTCAGTGGCACGATTTTCTAGCAATCAACGAGGAGGCAGATCTTAGGCTAAATGGGCTTTAGACTAACAATTTTTTTTTTATGACCTTCTTTGCATAACACGTCCAATAGAAAATTGCTCCTTTAGAGATGAGTAGAAGACCATTTAGACGATGGCTCCTATGACAACAAATGAATTAAGCAATGATCTGAGGTGTTGATCCTCTCCACGTCGTCATATGCCATCACTCTAATTTCATTTCCAATTTGTTGCTCTGTGCTGGTTTGGATCTGATACACAAAACAATCGTTGAGATTCAAAGAAAATGCTCACTCCAGCAATTGCTTGAAGGAAACTTCGTTGCTAAGTTGTGCAACCAAATAAACAACTCACACAAGAAATAAATCAATCCAATCTCTCCTACGCTAACGTATGTACAGTGAATTAACACTCAACTCTCTCTCATCTCCCTAGCCATGTCATGAGGGATTTAAGCCACACCAGGCTCTGATACCAATTGATAAAACATAAGAAAGAATAACAATATGGCAGAAAAGGCATAATAGCCAACCCTTAATTATTCACTCCAATGCTACATATTTATAGTACAATGGGTGATGCCACCTCATAGAGAGATTTTCTCTAGATCCTAAAATCATGCATGATGACTAGGCTAGGCAATCTTAACTAACTCATTAGTCATCAATGGAGGATATGTTACTAATATCCTAAATGAATAATACAAATATAGGTGACAATTTAGACTTAGTGATTGGTAAAGGTAAGCCATAGGATAACAAAATCTAGCTGCCAATGGCTCTGATGGTTCAATTTTTGGAAAAGTTTCTCCCTTCGGCATTTTCCAAGTGACAAATGCAATCAACACAAGTATCCAGTTAAAGTGGAACTCGTATCCCTGATCGTGCGCTTTGCGACAGTCTTTCTGGACCTCATTAACGAGGCAACTCACCCAATTCATCTGCATCCCCTCCAAGCATTTTCCTGTGAGGTCCACCACGAACCCGATGACCTGCGTGGGGCGATTCTTTCTTACAATATTTCCAGCTATGAGTTGGCAAGCGAGGCACACTACGCCATCCTGGATAGAGGCTACCTTGTAGCCTTACTTTGAATTTTCAAATTCTCCATATGCTTCCTTAATGCGTTGTGCCGGGAAGCGATCTAAGGCCTTCCCTAGGTAGAAATAATGAGGGTCGGGTCCCTGCATGCTCAATCCTATAATTAGGTGGATCAACGCCAGATCCAAAGTAATCCGCCTATCGAGCCACATGTATCCACCATGATAGCATGAAAATAGGAGTTTAACGCAAGCATTACCTCCTGATGTCAGACAAAATGAGGAATATTCATGACATTCAGTATCGTGGACTGCGCCAACTCCTTAATCCAAGGCTGGGAGACTATGCGAGGCTTCTTCCCAGTTGTCTTCATCAGGTATCTATGGGGCGTGAGCATGGCGTAGTTCTTTCTGTCACTGAGATTGAAATCACTATTCTTCAGGGATGGGATCTATCCCAACTGGCTTCCAACTACGCATATTCCTTTTGGGACGTACGCGATGATCAAAGTGTACTCGAAGTCCCATGGGATGTTGTCGCGGTTGACCGCACCATCCAAAGGCGGGATATAATTAGGTAAGATCAACGGGATCTGCTTCGCATTAGCCAGATCGTCACGATGCTTACTTCACTTCTCATTCACGGGGTTAGTATGACTCGAACGTCATCCATTCGAAGGGGAAGCTTGAAGTTTCCCAGTCGACAATGCCTGAACACCTTCAGACATAGCTCTATTAGCCATAAAATTCTTGAGAACCTCTTCGACAAACTTCTCTAACTCATTTTTTTTTGCCCGACATTATTTCTTTTAAACAAATAAGTCAGGGTAGGTGAATGGATAGATGGAGTAAACAATGGATGGCGAGGTCTAGGTTCTGAAATCACAGTTCGACACATAATCATTTCTCTGTTAGCAATGTTAATTATAGATGGCGAAAAGTGGTCTCAACGCAACGTTGAACGGGTTAAATAAGTGATCATCATAACAGATTCTTCCAATGGACATGATATCTTCCATCAATGTGAATCTGTCTGTTATGGAGTGGTCTCAACATATAACGATGATCTATCTGCCCTAAATGCATTTCCTATCCGTTCCAGAGCATCGTTATAATGGTTGGGGAACCTCCAACGATCATATATCTTCGCTGAGGTGAAGTCCCATTCTGCGTGGTCCTGCTGTTCCGATGAGGTTCAAATTATGCAAACCTGCCTCCTGCGAAGTATTCCATTTGTTCTCTATAACTTCCTATAGTTTTTCCAACTTGTCTTTCTTCTTACTGATCTTCCTTGCCTTCTTTCCTATGATCTGAGTCTCTCTAACTGGTTCTGGATTCCTCTTTCCATTCTTATTGTTATCTTCTCCTAGCATAGTGACTTCGCAGTGATGATGTACTTCTAATGGGTTCAAAGGTAATACCCCTTCCCTTACCACTTCCTGGGTGGATATACGTTCTTCTTTCATGGATATGTCTTTCAAACCTTCTTGCGCTCTTCCAATTTCGACAACTAATTCTCTTACCTTCTGCTGCTTCAACTTAACTTCTCATTCTTCTGTCAATCGATCTATTTTTCTGGTTATGAAATCCCTTAGTTCTTGCTTTTTATTTTCTGTAGCTTCTTCCTCTGCTTTCCTTCTGATATGATCTCTCTCAATCCAAGTCTTTTGTAACAAAAGTGGGAATAGGGCGTTGTTCTCAACAAACCTAATAACTTCAAATTCCTCTTCTGTCGATGTTTCATGGATGATAAAATGTACATTAGTAACTCTTCCACACAGGGTTATCATCTTTCCTTTAAACAAGCCTATCCTTCCCAGTGAAGGTACCACAGTAGGCTTTCCAACAATTTTCCAAGTGACTTCTGTCATAATACTTACTTGTGTTTCCTCGTCCAAGACACAGTTTATGTTGAAGTCTCCTATTCTTGTATCTATGTGCTGTTTTTCTTTCATGACCTCTGGTAAACTGACATCTTTGTGATCATTCATTATTTCTTTCAACTATTCTAATGTAGTATGAAATTTCTCTAACTCATTCTCTTGATGATTCTCTAACATGCTCTTATTCTCTTGATTTCCTTCATAGTTCTCTTGTATCATGTTCATTTTTTCTACTTTAGCAATCATCCTTGGGCAATCCTCAACTTCATGAGCAACAATTTTACAACAAAGACAAATATGGCCTATACCAGTGAATTCCGTATCAATATGTCTCGGTCTTCTATAGTTATAACATAGTGTCAATCCTCTCTTCCTATTGTATGTTCCCCAACCTCTCCTCTATTGCGCACTAGGATCACAGTGTTGGACCTGCAATCTGCAAAACTTCTTTCTAGGTTCCTGCATCCAATTATTAGTCCAAAAATTCTTTCTATGCATAGGAATAACATTTATTTCTTCATTTCTATTAGCCTTACTTAGATCAACTCTTTCTTCCTACTGTACCCTAGCTTTCAGACTATGAAAAAATATATTACACATACTTAAATTCATGCTTTCGAAATAAAAATTTCCAGTTATCTTACTCTTATCAAAGCATAAAGCTTTACCTATTTTCTTCAGATCAAGTTTCTTTCTTAGCATAGATCCTCAGAAGTCAAGTAGATTACTGCGCACAACAACAACAAATCTACGCACAAAGCTTCTCTTTTCTTTACTTCAGTTCCCAACAATCACAGTTTCAGGTCCCAACAATGAAACCATTTGTTGGCACAAGGGCAGACCCAGGGTTCAACACTTCAAGAGCGCACCACCAAAACCCTAACTACCGGTCCTTTCAGAAACACCTGTGAAGCAGGCAAAGTCTCACCCAAGGTAGAGGCATGGGGGTTATAGGAATAAGGTGTCTGTAACCAAGCTGGGACAAAAATTTGTGATTACAATTACTTCGCGGAGTACTTAAGAACAACAAGAATTAGTTTACCCACTTTATTCACATCATAGAAAAAACCCTAAGAATAGATCGATGTGGTAATAATGAAAGAATACACATCACATTTACCATCATAATTTATATCTAACACATTCAACATAAACAAAGCACTAAGCATTCATAGATCTATCTATCATACATACCAATCAATGCACTAAGAAGATCCAGATCATAAACATCATAGAAAAAAGAAAACCATCAACACATGATATATGTGGTTCACCCCAGTGTGGGGCTACGTCCACCAACTGCTTATTCTTCTTTATTAGGCTTCAATCTCTTACATTCTTCTGCTCCTGTGCATTAAGACACAGCGCCAAGCTTTGCACCAGACAGGTTATCTGTGCACTAAACACCAGATCCACCTTCCCAAAATCAGGTCAAGGCACAGAGCCAACTCCTCTATCAAGCACAAAGCCTTACATACACAGTCTGTTTCACAAAGCAACTCAGAACCACTTGCACTTAGCCACTTAGACTTTGCTCTCTAAGTCTGTTTTTCACTTAGCTAGTCACTACTTACTACATTACATTCTTTCTTATTTATACTTTTACATTCCTTGCAAAAAGGCCTAATCATGGGTAAACCCATGGGACAAAATAATATAACCCATTACAAAACCCTAATGAACCCCTTGTCGGGGCCACAAAATAAGTGAGATCCCACGATCTCAGCTCCACCTAGGCGCTCCATCTTTGAACAACTTGTCGAATTCCAAAAAGTGGTCAAACCTGACCAATGTTTCCTCAAAACTTGGTCGAGGGAAAACAAGAATCCAATGCACCATAGTGGTGGTATAGAGTGATCTAGAAACACACCAGCAATTACGGGAGTAAACTACCACCTAGTCTAGTTTCTCGGGCAGTTACGGGAGTGAACTACCACCTAGTATCATTTAACTATTCTATCAGTATTCAGTTAACTGGTTGAAAAGGAGTGAAGTGAGGAGGAGATCAAGGAATAATGAGTAATTTTCTAGTCTAGTGATGATCCCAAGGAAAATGTGCTTTAGTTAGTGATGATCCCAATGTTGCATGGTGATAATCCAAATGTGGCATCTAGACTCCACTCAATTGATCAAATTGAAGTGTGAACTGAAGAGAATATTCTCCCTAAAATATAGGAGACTGAATAATGACTAATAAATATAGGGAAAACCTTAGGAAAAAGAAATTCTAGGTGTGTGTGAAGTATCTCCAACACCCCTCCTGAAGATCATTATGGTGAAAATAAAGAATGGGTCCCGACAACAAGGCCATGTTAGGTACCCAAATACAAAAGATACATTGAAATAAATGAGGAAAGAGGGAAAACCTCATGGGAACCCCCCCCTCAAAGTATAATGTATGTAAAAACAAGAACTGACAGTTGCTAGGCAACTGTGTCCTTCACTCCAAGACGACTACACAGAGAATGAAACTTCTTCTCAGTGAAGGTCTTGGTGAAGATGTCTGCACTTTGTTCTGCTAAAGGAAAAAACTCTAGGTCGATGATCCCCTCGTGTACTAAGTAATAGCTGTAGTGCATGTGGATATCAATGTGCTTCATCCGTTGCTTCTCAAATGGATTTATGCAAAACTTCAGAGTGCTCTGGTTGTCACACCAGATGACAATCGATCGATGAAACTGAATTCCCAACTCAGTGAGAAAATGTTGTAGCCACATGGCTTGGATGGTTATGTTAACTACCCCTCTGTACTCTACCTTGAT
Organism: Picea engelmannii; assembly: GCA_009831015.1. Classification (NCBI taxonomy): domain Eukaryota; kingdom Viridiplantae; phylum Streptophyta; class Pinopsida; order Pinales; family Pinaceae; genus Picea; species Picea engelmannii. The sequence continues at coordinate 33,613 of ML823646.1, forward strand.
TGAAGATAGAGAAACAATAGCGTGTTTCTTGCTTGAACAACAAATAGGCCTAGAATCAATACTAAGTGAGTAACCAGATGTGGATTTGTGATCAATTCTATCGCCAACCCAGTCAGAATCAGTGATTTCATTGAGGTCCAATGTAGAGTTTGTTGAATAGTGAATCCCAAAGGTGATGGTGGCCTGTGCATATCGAAGGATACACTTTGCAACCTTCCAATGTAGCTCATACAGCTCCTGCATGAACTTGGAGACTACTCCAACTACATAGTAGAGGTCTAGTCTGGAGTGTGTGAGATACAACAAGCTCCCCACTAGCTGTCTGTACAATGTGTTGTCAACCAGTGGAGTGTCCCTGCCATCCTCAAGTATGACTCCTGATAGGAAAGGAGTCAGGGAAAAGTTGCAGCCTATCATGTGAAATATCTTAAGGAGATCTCGTGCATACTTGGGATGAGACAGTTTGATGTCTGATGCATCCTGAATGATCTCGAGTCCAAGGAATAAATGTATCAAACCCATGCCCGTCATCAAGAACCTTGTTGGTTGTGGATCTTGATTATCTTCATGATTCAAAGGTATTTGTTTTCAAACATTCTTATACCCCATGAAGACTTTACACCCTGGAAGATTGTACACTTCTCCACATGGGGGAGTGCAGAGGGAGGTTACCCCCTCTGTGGGGTCCGGGGGCAAGCAGGCTTCCGGAGGAAAATTTTCCTTGTAAATGTATATTGTAATTTCATTGTAAACCTAGATCGTTCATTATAAGGTCGCAGATCTGACGATAAAAGTTATGTTAGGGTTTTTTTCCCTAGAAGGAAACCCTCTTTTATGAGGGAAATGTATTGCATATATGTATCATAGAAAATATTGTATTCTGAGAGAAGAGTCTGTGAGAGAAAGAAGAGGAAGTTACCGCAGGTGTGTTGTAGGTTGTATCCCTTCATTTGCTAGATAATAATAAAGAAAGGACTTGGCAATTTCTCTGGTGGACGTAGCCCACACTGGGTGAACCACGTATATTTGTGTCTCTATTGTATTGTGTATCTTTTGTGTTTTATGTCCGCATTTTTTTTTATTGCTCCATGATCCTATTTTTATAACAATTGGTATCAGAGAGAAATGTAACTCGCAGGAAAAGAGGGTTCCTGGTTCGAGTGGGAGAAATGGCGGAATATGAAAAGTTTAGGGTTGAGAAATTTAACGACCAAAACTTCCAGTTATGGAAGATGCAGATGGAAGATTATTTATATTAGAAGGATCTATTCCTACCATTGGGTGGAATAACAAAGAAGCCGACTGTTGGCCCTAGACCAAGTTTTGAGGATCCTTGGTCATGTTTGACCTACTTTTGGGACTTCGACATGATTTTGAAGACGAAGCGCAAGTTGAAGCAGAGATCGCGGGATCTCGGCCCCTTTTTAGGGATTTTTGGGTTTTGGGCTTATGTAATGGGAATGGGGATGTCAGTCCATGGTTTTACCCATGTTTAGGCCAATTTTTTAATGTATAAATAGAAATCTAGGCGATGTAGGAAGTAGTTTGATCTATGTGATCGAAGGAGGGACAAGTATGTGATGCTAAGTGCTAAATGTTGATTGCTAAGTGCAAGTGGTAATTGTAATTGCTTTGTGCATACTGTGTGAGACTTGCAGAGCTAAGTGAAAGTGATTGTAAGAGACTGTGGAAGGATTTGTGATGTAGTTCATGGAAGGAGGATCTAGCGAGGTGCGCATATATCCTATCCTCTACAGAGTAATATATCATGGCTCTGTGCATGTAGAATATTGACAGAAAGAAATAAAGAAGAAGAGTTGGTGGACATAGCCCAGGGTGGGGGTGAACCACGTATATCCTGTGTTGTGGTTGCTATGTGCTTTATGGTTGTTCTCTTGTCTATGTGATTGAATGCTTAATGCACTGATATATGCTTAGAAGGATCTAATATGGTAGCTTAGTGTTGAATAATATTAATAAATGCTAGATCTGATCTATGTTGGTATGCTTAATACTTGAATCTATTGGATCTGTATAAATACTGCGATGATCTATTGTTAGGGTTTAGCTTCACTGTAAACTAAGGCTGAATATTAAAAAACTATAACTGCTAAGTGCTATGTTGAGGTGTTACAATCATAGATCTGTGTCCCAGCTAAGGTTGTAGACACTTGAGTTCTGCAACCACCCCTGCCTCTACCTCAGGTGAGACTTCATCTTCTTTGCAGGTGTTTCCGAAAGGGCTATTAGTTAGGGTTTTGTTGATGTGCTGTTGTAGCGTTGAACCCTGGGTCTTCCCTTGTGCCAACATCAACGACCATGAAGGACGAAGAATGGGAGGTTCTTGACAGAAAGGCACTAGGAACAATACAACTGAGCCTGGAAGCATCAGTGGCTTTCAATATTTCAAAAGAAAAGACAACGAAGGAGATGATGGACACATTGGATAAACTGTATGAAAAACCCTCGACATCCAATAAGGTATTTATAATGAAGAGATTATTTAATATGAATATGTCATAAGGTGGGTCTGTTGTAGATCATTTAAATGAATTTAATATGGTTACTAATAAACTAATTTCTATAAAATTGGACTTTGATGATGTGGTCAGGTCTCTTCTAATCTTGTGCTCATTACCAGAAAGTTGGAACAGCTTGGTCATGGCTGTAAGTAACTTTGTCTTTGGTTCAAATACTTTAAAATTTGATGATGTTGTTGGTGTTATCCTTAGTGAGGAAATGCAA
>ML823646.1:45502-63383 GCA_009831015.1 Picea engelmannii
ATCCCCTTCTCACTCATGTGTCCAAGCCTATGATGCCACAGTGTTGTATCCACTCCTGTAGAAGCTAAAGAGATATAAGAGTCAATATTACCAGGACATAAATACAATGTACCTACCTTCTCTCCTTTTGCTATCACCAATGATCCTTTGATGACCTGTCACGTCTTATCTGTAAATATGGATATACAACCTTCACTTTCCAACTGCCCTGTTGAAATTAGATTTTTCCTTAAATCTGGAACATGTCTTACCACTTTCAACAACCATTGGTTTCCATTGCGTTGCTTTATTTTTACCTTTCCCATTCCAACAATTTTGCATGGTGCATCGTCACCCAAATGAACCTGTCCAAAATCACCTTGAACATAATCTAGAAAATGTTTCCTATGGGGTGTGGCATGAAATGAAGCCCCTGAATCTACTACCCAAGACTCATAAATATTATCTACAGAAAGAATCAAAGCATCTTGTAACACATCACCTGTTACATTTGCTTCCTTATTTCTCTCCTGCTGTCCATCTCTTTGTTTCTTTGGAGCTTTGTAGTCTTTCTTCAGATGTCCTTTCTTCCCACAATTCCAACACTCTATCTTTCCAAGTCTAGATTTGGATCTGTCCTTCCTAGAATTCCCAAGGGTCTCGAAACCCTTTCCTCTATCCTTTTGTCTTCCCATGTTCTCCATGTTCAATGCATTTCCTGATGTCTCACCTGTGCTTTTTCGTTGCATTTCCTTACTAAGGATAACATCAACAACATCATCAAATTTTAAAGTATTTGAACTAGAGACAGAGTTACTTACAACCATGACCAAGCCGTTCCAACTTTCTGGCAATGAGCACACGATTAGAAGAGCCTTGACCTCATCATCAAATTCCAATTTTACAGAACTTAGTTGATTAGTAACCGTATTAAAATCATTTAAATGATCTGCAATAGACCCACCTTTCGACATCTTCATATTAAATAATCTCTTCATTAGAAATACCTTATTGGACGCCGGGGTTTTTTCATACAATCTGGCTAATGCGTCCATCAACCCTTCGTTGTCTTTTCTTTGGAAATATTGAAAGCCACTGATGCTTCCAGGCTTAGTTGTATCGTTCCTAGAGCCTTTTTGTCAAGAATCTCCCATTCTTCATCCTTCGGAGCCGCTGACTTCTTTTCTATTCCACCCAATGGTAGGAATAGATCCTTCTAATATAAATAGTCTTCCATCTGCATCTTCCATAACTCGTAGTTTTGGCCGTTAAATTTCTCGACCCTAAACTTTCCATCTTCCGACATTGCTCCCACTTGAACCAGGAACCCTCTTTTCCTACGAGTTACCTTTCGCTTTGATACCAGTTGTTAGATAAACAGGACCGTGGAGCAATAAAATAAAGCAAATGTGAAAACAAAGCACAGAAGATACACAATACAATAGAGACACAGATTTACATGGTTCACCCAGTGTGGGCTACGTCCACTAGAGAAATTGCCAGGTCCTTCTTTTATTATTATCCAGCATATGAAGGGATACAACCTACAACAAACCCGCTGTAACTTCCTCTTCTTTTTCTCACAGTCTCCTATCTCATAATACAATATTCGCCATCAACCATATCCACAATACATTTCCCTCGTAAAAGAGGGTTTCTTTCTAGAGAAAAAAACCCTAACATAATCTCTATCGTTAGATATGTGACCTTATAATGAACGGTCTAGATTTACAATGAAATTACAATATACATTTACAAGGCAATTTTTCCTTTGGGGGACGCTACCCCCGAACCCCCGCTGGGGGGCCAGCTTGCCCCCAAACCCCCCAGCTAGGGGGATAGCCCCCCCGGACCCCGCAGAGTGGGTACCCCCCCTCTGCACTCCCCCACGTGGAAGAGTGTACATACTTCTGGGGTGTAAATACTTCATGGGGTATAAACACGACTGAAAGTAAAAGACCTCTGAATCAGGAAGATAATCTGGATCCCCAACCAACACCTCACTGGTAGCAACCCTGGAATTGGTTTGCATGTCATAGATATCCACTACATCAGGTTTGAATATGACTCTCTTTCCAGTGCCATATTTTTTCATTTGATACACATATAATATAAGATTGATGGAAAGTTTGGGAATGTGTAGCACATTCTCGAAGCTTCTGTTTGTAAGTTCAATTCTTCCTTTGTCGGTGACCTCGACAAGAGAGTTGTCCCCCATCAAAATAGAAGGACCTTTGCATGCATCCAATGAAGAATAGACTTATTTTTTGGCATCCATGTGGTTTGATGCACCTGAATCTACTATCTAAGCATCAAAAGAGGATTTGATGGTAATCAAGGCATGACTAGAATTTCCTTTCTTGGGATTATGATCTTATGACTTCTTCTTCTTGGAACCCTCGAGGATGCGATCTCCAAGGTTGTTTTTTCTGAAGTATTTGTGTCATTATATCTATCTTCTTTTGCATACATGTGGATTCTGGATGTAATCCTTTATGGTAGTAAGTGCATTTCTCCCCTTTTCTCCCCTTTCCACCTTTGGATCTGAAGGCATCATTGAAAGATTTTGAGTACCCTTCCTTCTTTGGATTTGCATGTGCTTTCCTTTTGTCTTTGTCTTTAAATTTTTGATATTTATGACCACTACCATCTTTCATAGTAAGTGCATGTGCCTTTGGGACTTTGATTTTTCCCATATTGATGAGCTTGTTCTGCTCTTGTGTCAGAGACTTGATAAAGGCCTCAAGAGAGGGCACCATCCAGGTATATCCAGAGGAGAACCTAATTGAATGAAATGTGGATACCAAAACTGAGTATTCTGGACCAAGTTTGGAGAGAATGGTGAGAACCATTTGTTTCTCCTCCTTAGATTTCACAACCCCGCAAGCCTTGAGTTGCGACACCAAATCCTTATATTTGGTAAAGAAATATTGGATATTGTATAATGTTTTTGGATCCAATGTGAGAAATTCCACATCGAGCATGTGTCCCCTCATCTCATCATGTTTGACAAAAAACCCTTCCATGGTGTTCCAGGCTTCATTGGGGGTTTTACAGGAGGATATGTGAAAGATGAGTTCGAGAGAACTGAGACTGCAAATTGTTCCAAATACTTCATCCATTTGATTTAGATACTTGGATTTTTCTATAGCTGACGTTGGTTCTGTATCTGTGTTCATGGTTAACCGATATAATCCTCTACCTTGAAGATGCAATATCATCTTCTGCTTCCATGTAAAGAAAATGTATGGTGTAAGAATGAATTCTTTTGGAAATTCCATTTTTCCGCTGTCTTCAATCTTCGGTACGTGCAAAAATGATTTGGTGTGTCTTTTCCCTAACAATCTGTCAGCTCTGATACCATGTAAATGTGTTGAACCTACATAGAATAGATCTAGCTAGGAATTGACATACATAGTTACAAAGAAAAAATGAGAAAAGAGAAGCAGAAGAGAAAGAATGGAAGAATTATCATTAACCAAATGAATGAATGATAATTTACACATGATATACTTTGTATAAATCAACTAATACGCACTGGAGGATAAACCAATGTGCCATAGTGGTGGTCTAGAGTGACTTGGACACACACCAACAATTACGGGAGTAAACTGCCACCTAGTCTAGTCTCTCAGGTAGTTACGGGAGTGAACTTCCACCTAGTCTGAGTTAACTAGTCTATCAGTCTTATGTTAACTGTCTGAAACAGAGTGAAGTGATGAGGTGATCATGGAATCATGAGTAATGCGCTAGTCTGGTGATGATCCCAAGGAAAATGCGCATTAGTTGGTGATGATCCCAATGTTTCATGGTGATAATCCCAAAGTGACATCGAGACTCCACTCAATTTATCAAACTGAAGTGTGAATTTAAGAGAATATTCTCCCTAAAATATAGAAGACTGAATAATGACTAATAAATGCAGGGAAAACCTTAGGAAAATGAAATCCTAGGTGTGTGTGAAGTATCTCCAACACTTTCAAGATTTCGTATCATGACTTAGATTTTTTTTTCACTTTGAGTAAGTCCCAAACTATTTCTCAATATTCCATCAAGTTCTCAATCACTCTTCAATCTTTTGGTCTAAATTTCATTGACTAAAATCATTTTGTTGCATCTCTTAAAATTTGTTAAATTGTATTGTGTCACAACTTTCAAAAGTTTATAGACTTGCGACATATCACAACCAAAATCATCTTAGATGTGATATAGTGCAAAATTTGAAATTTTTTGTCTCTGCAATGCAATAGACTTCAAGAAGGGGAAAATAAAAAAATTCTGACTTCACAAAATTTTTCAAAGTTATGGCTTTTTGAAACTTAAATTTTTTTCTTTTTGTGACTTATGGAAACTTGAACAAAATTCTTCGTTGTGATACAACGTCGTGGAAAATATTTTCTCATGCAACATATCGCATGCATAGAAACTTTCTATCCATGCAACATATCGTGAGATGACAATTTTTCTCCATGTGACATATTGTAGCACTAAAGATTCTCTCATGCCATATATTGTAATACCGCAAAATTTCAAGGCCATGACACAAACAAAATTTTCACACAAAATGAAAACATCCAAGAGTGGTACAAACCACAACTTGTCAAAGTTTCTCCAAGTGCATCATATGCCAAGTGACTTTTTGAAAAGGGTAAAATGATGCAAAAAGGGTCAATACCTTTTTATAAAACGTGACCTAGAATTTTTTTATTTCATTTCATTGCTCACAATTGTATTTTGAGCATGCTATTATCAATCGAGCCTTTAGGTGTCTAGAAAACTCTCTCAAGCACATTGTAATAAGATTATCTTCAACCACCCACTTGGATAGTGTTATGACACAATTTGTACTTGTCCCAAAGGGAAAGGCTAAGGGAGGAAAATTGGCATAACAGGAGGTTATCCTATCACTGTCACCTTTATAAGATACCTCTTTCTATTTAGGGTTGATGGTCCAGAGGAGACGTCCTCAGTGACCTGGGGGTTTGAGAAGGAAAAGGTTAAAGTGTGTATAAAAGGTATCCCATCTCACAAGTCACACTGATCAGAAAGTCCCAAGGTTTTAACCAATGAAGCAATGATGTTCTTAGATGTACCTGCCTAGAACAAAGTAACAAGGAAATGATATCTTTTGCAAGTACAAGTTGATGCTAGTGATTCATAAAACCATGGACTTATCAATAAAACCAATAGTTGATGTAAGGTGAAGCAAACAAAATTTTACAACAACAATGTATATAAGATAATGGCTTCACAATAAATGCTTCAAAAGAGCTTCATAATGACCAAAAATAACAACTTAATAATAGCAATGCACTAGCAGTGGTCAGAAGCTAATTAAGCAGTGTATAAATCAACTTTGTGATTGATTTTAGGTGATTTTATTGCTGAAATAGATGGTTGTAGCTTACTTTTGTAACAAGAACAAGTAGGTTAGTGAATTAGTCTACTCTAAGGTTAGGAAAGGTTAGTAGATAGTTTGAGGTATAATTTTTGAGAGTTGTTTTCATCAATTAATCAAGTGTAAGGCCTAGATCAGTGCCTTTAGGGTTAATGGAGTCACTTTTAGTAGCGGAAATATTGAAGGAACAACTGATAATATGAGATCTAGAGAAAATAGAGTCAATGATTGAAGTGTTGGTAACCCAAGGATTCAATCACTAAACCCTAGGGGGAAAGTGGCCACTAGGAAGTAGGTAACCCTAGGCCCTAGCAGTTTTCCTCCTTCTTTAGCTCAAGGATGAAGTAGATGACAGATAGATGAAGAAAATGATGCTAGGGTGTTGCAACGACAAGGATCTTATCACAAAGCTTCAAGAAAGTAGGGTTTCTAGCACAATCTAGTAGGTGAAAAGTTGTTAAGGTAAGAACAATAAGATGTGATTTAACCTCCAAGGGTTTTAAGCTAGCAATTTCATAATCTTGGAAGAAATGCAAGATAAATACACCATAACCATTCAAAATGAAGAATAATTTTATAAATTTACTTACATTTACCAAGAATCATCTAGCAATAGGCCTAGTTGAAGACTTTCCACCAAGAAAATGCTAAAATACACCAAAACTAGCCTCCTTCAAGAAGTGCGCACCCAATTTCAGCCAATAAACCCTAAGTAGGGAGAAAATTTCAGACCTCACTAAGTGTGAGTGAAAGATGATGAATAATACAAGGGAAAACCACTTATTTATACAATTACAATGACCTTTAATTTACAAATTAGGTAAAAAAGGCCGGCATGGCCAGTTTACATGTAATATCCAGTTTTTACATAAAAATGACAAACTAAACCCTAAATCAAGAATAAAAGGTGACTTCATGGCCTTCTAGGGTGATGTTGGGCCTCTCAGGTGAAACGTTGGCCTCCAGGAGCAAAACGTTAGGCCTCCCAAGGCCTCTCGATCAAGCCACGCGTGCCACTTGGCACACAACTGCCTCCAAAGTGTGCATCATATGTTGTGTGACATAAACAGTCATAGAGGTGACTTCATGGGCCTTACAAAGCCAACATCATAGTGGGAGGGCAAGACCCCCCTGGGTCCAGGCCTGTCAGTCTGTCTCTGGTGGAATGTCCTCCACTCTCTTCGGTGCAAACCTCTGATATGTGTCTGCCCCTAGCTGGGGTCTCAACCTCCATATGGTGGGATGTTATCCCTATGGAGGTCCGAACTAATCATCTCCCCATGTGTACCTATCCATTGGGTGTGGCCCTGCAACAACAACAAGTACGACCTCCATGGGCTCATAAGTCACAGGGATCATAGCAATGCCAATCATGTATAATAATCAAGTTATCTAAACATGTGCATAAAACCCCCCTTTCCTAGACAAGTGCTCAAAGACGTTATACTATTCTACAAGCCAGTTTTGGAGAGGGTTTCAGAAGATCCTATTGGGCTAGTTATCATTGGACGTGGGATTTTTCTAGGTGATGGAAAATCCAGGTCATGTAAGTGGATGAGGTTGTGTGGGGATGTTTTAGCAATGGGTGCAATGATGATAGGAAAATATATGGATTACCTGTGGGTGCATCTGAAGAGGGTGAGCAACACCTTGTCATGGATGCAAATGTTTCCAAGCCCATTCATTCCTTTTACCTTTTTATCTTATTTCTTTTTATTTCAAGAGACTAGTTAGGGGACACTTCCCTGGCATGGTGACCAGTTGTGATAATGTTACCCACAAGAATTTCATGAATATGAGAAGGTTGGCTCATGATGATACCCCCTTTCTCTTGGCTATGCCACCAGGAGCCACTACCCTGGTGTGGTGACCAGCTGAATGGTAGTGTCATACCACTACATTACCATGGACCTAATAAGCTTGCTCGTGATGAGACACCCTATCCTCCAACTAGGTCTTGATTTTATTTTTTTATGGGTCCCCCCATTTCTTGCTGAGAATCCTTTTATGGATTTCTCTGGGATCCCTGGGTGAAGCATCTAAAGGATTTTTTCTTTTGTCTTTTATATTTTTTCAACTACTTTTACCCTATGGGCCTTTAGGCACTTTTTACCCCAAGGTAAGGTACAACCCTTTGATAGCTTGTAAAATCCAGTGCTCGAACCAATGTAGGGGATGGATGAGAGGGAAAATGATGAAAAGTGATAAGTATGGTGGGAATGGTTGATGGCCTTTCATGAACCCACCCAGTGGAAACTCAAATCCTAAGGGAACCAACCTGCTAGGGAATCCTGTCATTCTCCCTAGGTGTGAACAAGTGGAAAGGCATAAATTCCAAGCACACGTCAAAAGAAAAAAGAATTGAATGCACATATTCAAATGTTTTGAGAATCATAGTGACACATACCATGATACCTGAACTCATTACCTCATAGAGAAAGACCCTCTGCTGCTGAAAGACCAGGTTGATGGGATGGATGTTGCTGCTATTGACAAGGTGGAATATTTGAAGAAGAATGATGGGCCCTCCAGGGCCAAGAGAAAGTCAAAATGGTTCTCGATACTCCATGTCTAGGACCTATGGGCCCTGGGACATAATATCCTTAGTTATACCTAGGCTAGGGGATAACATTTGGCTCCAACTCGAGTACATGTGCTCACCGTAGAGAACATGAGAACCTCAACATCTCTGGCATGACCCATGAACTGCTCGATCTCAAAAAAGATTATTAGTAATCATTTGGGGTGCTGATATCACCCCTGGCTCATATAAGGTACAAAAATGAAAGTAATCAAGAATATATACAAATGGAAATACAACTACTCTAGCATGAAATGCAGATGGTATATACAATGAGTGAAAATGCCTACCTACTTACCTCTACTTACCTTTTGGTTGAATGTTAGGTGTAGTCAAATATCCAATGAAGCCATCCTAGCAATGCCTCAAAGTACCTGCCTCTGTTCTTGATAATAAACCAAAACAATGACAAGTTAAGAACACAAATAACATGAGTTAGAAAATGTATGGCATCATTGGAAACCGTAAAGTATAGCTCATGGAGGTGGGTGGGAGGGACAAAATCATGCCAAGTCATACTCTCAGGAAAGTGTTCAACCCATCTCAGAAAGGGATCATGAAAATTCAAAGGTTCAATAGACTGACTCAAAGAGTCTGAAGGTTGGCCACCTCGAACATCTTCACAATCTGAGGCCCTGGAAGGGACTAGCAAGAATCTAGAGAATGAATGACAATTTATTAAGGGGAAGATGTAAGACTATGATACTAAGCTTCTTTTTAAGGTACTCAACCTTCCCCTAAATTCCAAAAGGAGGCTTTGTCCTACATAAGACTTGGGATAAGGGACATGTTTTCAAACCATACCCTCAATGACATAGCGAGGTAAAGTAATCAAAGGGAGGTGGAAAATCTTATCAAAAGTATCCTACTTCAGGAAAGCAACTTCCTTACTCTCATCAAGATATGAGCACAACTATGGTTGATAATTTTCTTCATAGAATAAATCTGAATGCTCAAAGGAGTACTCATCAAAATCCTCAAGGTATGATAAAAAAGCACCAGGAGAATATAGAACTAGGTCATCCCTAGGTGTTTGGAAAATATCTGTAATTATATCATCTCCTTGTTGACCAATGTCAATATTAGGAGTAACATGTTGTGATAAATATAAAGGCAATACTTGGAAATGATTCTCAATGTCGTAAGTGGGATCCATATAATAACCAACTACATCCCACTTACGTCTCCCAACATGTATGACTTGTCAATATTATTAAACACGTTGTTTTCTTCATCATAACATGAAGGGGTAAAGGAAACCAAGGGATCCTTAAGTACTTCTTTGCTTCCCAAATCATAAAATAATGCGTCTTCAAAATATTGGAAAGGGAAACAACTCACCATCCTTACTTCTTCTTGTGCAGGAGCTTCAAATATTTGGATGACTTCATCAAACAGAGGAGCCATTACCAATTCCTTGTCCTCTAAATCGTACAAGGATTCCATTTCTACCTCATCTTATGAATCATAGAACAAGGCATCATCAAAAACCTGGAAAGGAAAGTGACTAACCTCATCCTCTTCTTTTTGTGCAGGGGGAACATGAAATTGGATTGATTCATCAATCTTGACTTCTAGAACAACAGATTGTTCTTCTTTGGATGAGAGGATTTTGGCTTCTACTTTTGTGGCTATGTTGAAGGATTCTTGGATTGTCCTTGGCTTCATTATATCGAGGAAAATTTTTGATTGTACAGAGAATGACTTGGTGTAGAGAAAGGTAAGGAATCTACTTGAAGGATGATGTCTCACTAGGATTTGTTGTACTATCCTCTCAAATTTATCATGGAATTCTCAGACAGCTTCATTCTCAACCTTTGTGAGGCAATTAAGTCTCATTAGCAATATGTTGGGATTCTTCTTAACACTCCATCTTTGGAGGAACACTTCCTCCAATTTATCCATAGATGCAATACTAGCGTTATGGAGGTTATTATACCATCTCCGAGAATTATCATGAAGAGTGGCGGAGAAAATATTCATTGCTAGATCTTCAACATAATAACTAATAGGATGGACTTGGAAGAAGGCCCAAAATTTACTCATATGGTCTTCAACGTTTTCTTTATCACTACCAGTGAATCTTGTGAGCCATTTTTCATATCCCAGAGGCATTCATCGTGGGTAACCTAGAATTTTACTCATGTCTAAGGGTTTAAAATTACCCGGGTCCCATTGAGAAGCCATGGTCGGATTTTTCATTAGTGGAGTCGCTAGATGATCCTTCTAGGGATAATCGAAAGGAAAATAGGGGATCACCCTCAGTGGAGTCGCCAGGTAAGCTTTGCAAAGTAAAGGCTTTTGAGGAAAGTCTTATCGAAAAGTGTCATCTTTGAGGAGAATTGACTCAGTGTTCCCCGGAAACGATGCCAAAATGTTATCACACAATTTGTACTTGTCCCAAAGGGAAAGGCTAGGGGAGGAAAATTGGAGTAACAAGAGGTTATCCTATCACTGTCACCTTAATAAGATACCTCTTTCTATTTAGGGTTGATGGCCTAGGGGAGACGTCCCCAGTGACCTAGGGGTTTGAGAAGGCAAAGGTTAAAGTGTCTATAAAAGGCATACCCTCTCACAATTCACACTGATCAGAAAGTCCCAAGGTTTTAACCAGTGAAGCATTTATGTGATTAGATGTACCTTCCCAGAACAAAGCAACAAGGAAACAATATCTTTTGCAAGTACAAGTTGATGTTAGTGCTTCATAAAACCATGGACTTATCAATAAAAGCAATAGGTTATACAAGGTGAAGCAAACATAGTTTTACAACAAAAATGTATACAAGATAATATCTTCACAATAAATTCTTCAAAATATCTTCATAATGACCAAAAATAACAACTCAATAACAACAGTGTACTAGCAGTGGTCAGAAGCTAATTAAGCAATGTATAAATCAACTTTGTAATTTATTTTAGGTGCTTTTATTGCTGCAATAGATGGTTGTAGATTATGTTTGTAACAACAACAAGTAGGTTAGTGAATTAGTCTACTCTAATGTTAGGAAATGTTAGTAGATAGCTTGAGGTAGAAATTTTGAGAGTTGTTTTCATCAATTAATCAAGTGCAAGGCCTAGATCAATGCCTTTAGGGTTAATGGAGTCACTTTTAGCAGCGACAATATTGAAGTAAGAACTGATAATATGAGAGCTAGAGACAAGAGAGTAAATGATTGAAGACTTGGTAATGCAAGGCTTCAATCACTAAACCCTAGGGGGAAAGTGACCACTATGAAGTAGGTAACCCTAGGCCCTAGTGGGTTTCCTCCTTCTTTAGCTCAAGGATGAATTAGATGATGACTAGATGAAGTAAATGATGCTAGGGTGTTGCAATGAAAAGGCCCCTAGTACAAAGCTTCAATAAAGTAGGGTTTCTAGCACAATCTAGTAGGTGAAAAGTTGTTAAGGTAAGAACAATAACATGTGCTTTAACCTCCTAGGGTTTTAAGCTAGAAATTTCATAATATTGGAAGAAATGAAAGATAAATACACCATAACCATTCAAAATGAAGAAGAATTGCATAAATTTACTTACATTTACCAAGAATCATCTAGCAATAGGCCTAGTTGAATACTTTCCAGCAAGAGAATGCCAAAATACACCAAAACTAGCCTCCTTCAAGAAGTGCACACCAAATTTCAGCCAATAAATCGTAAGTAGGGCACAAATTTTAGACCTCAATAAGTGTGAGTGAAAGATGATGAATAATACAAGGGAAAAAACCCTTATTTACACATTTAAAATGACCTTTAATTTACAAATTAGGTCAAAAAGGTCGGCATGGCTAGTTTACATGTAATATCCAATTTTTACATTAAAATGCAAAATTAAACCCTAAATCAAGCAAAAGAGGTGATGTCATGCCCTTCTAGGGTGACGCTGGGCCTCTCAGGTGAAACATTGGCCTCCAGGAGAAAAATGTTGGGCCTCCCAAGGCCTCTGGATCAAGCCACATGTGCCACTTAGCACTCAACTGCCTCCAAAGTGTCCATCAAACGTTGGGTGACATAAGGGGTCACAGAGGTGATGTCATGAGCCTTCCAAGTCCAACATAATACTGGGAGGGAAAGACCCCCCTAAGTCTAGGCCTGCCAGGCTATCTTTGGTGGAACGTTCTCCTCTCTCTTCGATGCAAGCCGCTGATATGTGTTTTCCCCTTGTTGGGGTCTCAACCTCCATCTGGTGGGATTTTATCCCTATGGAGGTCTGAAATAATCATCTCCCCATGTGTACCTATTCGTCGGGTGTGGCCCTGCAACAACAACAAGTATGCCCTCCATGGGCTCATAAGTCACAAGGATCATAGCAATGCCAATCACGTATAATAATCAAGTTATCTAAACACGTGCATAAAATCCCCCTTTCCCAGGTATTTGCTCAAAGACGTTATACTATTATACAAGACATGTTTGGAGAGGGTTTCAAGAGATCCTATTGGGCTAGTTCTCATTGTACGTGGGATGTTTCCAGGTGAAGGAAAATCTAGGTCATGTAAGTGGATGAGGTGGTGTGGGGATGTTTGAGCAATGGGTGTAGTGATGAAAGGGAAATGTATGGCTTATCTGTGGGTGCCTCTAAAGAGGGTGAGCTTCACCCTGTCATGAATGAAAATGTTTCCAAGCCCATTCATTCCTTTTATCTTTTTATCTCATTTCTTTTTCTTTCAAGAGACTAGTTAGGGGAAACTGCCCTAACGTGGTGATTAGTGGTGACAATGTTACCCACAAGCATTTCACGGAGATGAGAAGGTTGGCTCATGATGAGACCCCCTTTATCTCGGCTATGCCACCAAGAGCCACTACCCTAGCATGGTGACCAACTGAATGGTAGTGTCATACCACTACATGCCCATGGACCTAATAGGATGGCTCATGATGAGACCCTCTATCCTCCAACTAGATATTGATTTTATTATTTTATGGGTCCCCCCATTTCTTGCTGAGAAGCCTTTTATGGATTTCTCGGGGATCCCTGGGTGAAGCATCTTAAGGTTTTGTTCTTTTGGATTTAATCTTTTTCCAGCTACTTTTACCCTCTGGGCCTTTAGCCTCTTCTTCCCACAAGGTAAGATACAACCCTTTTCTAGCTTGTTAAACCCAGTGCACGAACCAATATAGGGGATGGATGAGAGGGAAAATGATGAAAAGTTATAAGTATGGTGGGAATGGACAATGTCCTTTCATGAACCCACCCAGTGGCAACTCAAATCCTAAGGGAACCAACCTGCTAGGGCATCCTGTCATTCCCCCCAGGTGTGGACAAGTGGAAAGGAATAAAGTCCAAGCACACGTCAGAGGAAAAAAGAATAGAATGCACATATTAAAATGTTTTGAGAATTAAAGTGACACATACCATGATACCCAAACTCATTACCTCATGGAGAAAGACCCTGCACTACTGCTGAAAGACCAAGCCAATGGGATGGATATTACTGCTGCTGACAAGGTGGAGGCACTGAAGAAGAAGGATGGGCCCTCCAGGCATGGATTATTTTAATGATGGAAATTTATTTTAAAATGTAGAAACCTTGGTGAATATTACTAATCCCTCATACGCCAACCATAAAATGTTTGGCGATATCTTTTTTAAAATATTCAAATTTCTAAGGATTTTATATAGTTTGTATAAAATTTTGGCAATTTTTAAGGTAAAATAATTTTATCCTATAGAATCTAGGTGAATAATTTTTAGAATAGCGAATCTTTTTTTGGGAAAAATCATGGAAAATTATCCCATGAGCGAAATTTAGCCCCTAAAATCATCCCTGCCTCCAGGGCCAGGCTCAAGTAAAAATGGTTCTCCGTACTCCATGTCTAGGACATGTGGGCCTTGAGACATAATATACTTATTTATCCCTAGGCTAGGGGATAACATATACCACTACCTATTAGATATTTCAGGTAAGCCTTGCACCTCATAGTGGAATCTTATTTCTCTTTGCTTTCAAAGTATCATTTTCCGTTGAGGTTCCCTTCTTATTTTTTGTTTTTCACCTGGCCATTTAAAAATAATTTTAAAAATGAGAGGAATTCCCCCCATTGAAAGTATCATTTGAGTTTCCACATATAGGGATTAGAACCCTTGCGAGCTCAACTAATATAAAAAAATTTCTTTCGTAGGGCATCGCAAAAATACCCAAGCCATAAGTCTTATACGTACTCCCTAACTAGAATAGATGTGAACTTTAGAATTGGTTATAGAACACTATACTACTCTTGAATAACCCAATAAACTTGGTATCCAACTACTATATATGTATCCATATATGGGGTATATGTAACTATATCTATTTAAATGAGCTACGACTATAAAATTGAGAGAAATGTTTCTTTTACTACCTTAGTTGTCGATGCTTTACGGAAAAAAAAACTTTAGTTCTTTCCTCTACATTGGTTGATCCCCTATTCAATCGATCCATATCCACAAACTCAAATTTGATAAGGAAAATTGATTGAGTAAGCTATGACCTATGATACAATAACAAGGAATCAAACTTCTTCTTCCACTTTAACTAGAAAGGCACATAAGTGATTCCTTCATACAACCTTACATCCATCCGTAACCGAGCATGAGACCTAGAAGGAATACAAGATTATGAAATTTGAGCAAGTTGAGAAATAATTAATTTATCTCGACCAACCCTTGGTTAACCATCTCACTATCTTAGTCATTTTTATGGGATCCCCATGTTATTAGTGACTAATTTAAGGGAACCAAAAAAGTTCTGATACTTTTTGGTTAGAGTTAAGTCTTAATCTTAGACAAGGAATTCCACCTTTTTCCACATGCATCATGTATTTAACCAAACTGATATAGCACACATCATATCAGTATATGTAGAGATTCATTTTCTTTTCACTCTATCCACAACGATGTTTCAACACAGAGAATGATTTAGGATCTACGTTCACCACTATTATCCACTCAATTTTCTCATTGTTAACATTTCCTTTAGGATGAGACCTAAGATGTTTAACCCACTAGGTCTACAACAAACACAAGTGAAATATCTGGATGAAATATTTTAAATGCTACTCAAATTCCCAACATCAAAAGATATAAAACCACTTCTCTAAGAATCACGTCTCCCTTATTTTTATTTCTAGAGAAGAACATTTCCTTAGAATATGCATCTGATTTTTATTTTTTGTATCTAACTCCTCTAATGTTCCCTATTTTTTAAATGGATGAGTTATAGGATCCAAATATGGCATAAAAAGGGCTAAGGAAGCAAAGGGCCTAGTGATTGAGCTTAGTCTAGATAGGGAAGAAGCAACAGAGCTTGATACAAAATTTGGTATCCCTGGACCTATATATGGAGATATTCAATATAGAATGGATGTTGGAACTACCTACAAATGGAATGAATTATACCAAATGTTCAAGGAGGAGACCTTCCTAGAACTTCCTCTTCTTCCTATTGAGGAAAATCCAGATGTCAGTGTCTACCAATAGATCAAGAAGCCAATACTACACAAGGTTGCAGTTAGGATTGTTATGTTTCCCTGTGCTAAAGTCATATCATGTCTTATCAACAAGTCATATATCAACTATTGATTAGTTAGGGATACTGTTGGGAAATATGTTACTTCATTTCAACCCTCATCTCTTGAGGTTTGCTAAAACTTCCCTTCGCCTATTGTAGACCTCATTGAGGAATGGATGCCATAGTTCCCTTTGAACTACTAGGATCTCTTGAAAATATGGTGGGTCAACCTAAATAATTTAGAGCTAGAAGAAAGGGACCTATCCCACCAAAAATTTAAGAACACCATTCAATATCACAATGGCTCTAATGAGTAGAATGTATGGAGAGGAAGAATCTCAGGTGCCAATGATTTATGTTATTACTTAAACCGACACCATATTCAACTGATCCTCCATCCTATTAGCATAAATGGCTTAATATGTCTCTAGGGATCAACACACAACCCCATGAATGCATCCAACATTTTTATGTCTTCTTATTTGCTTGGCATTTCCTCCATGATGAATAGTTTTCTAGGGATGGGATTGAAGTGGCAATGCAACGAGGCACCCATACATTTCATAATATACTACATGAATATTTGTGAGTAGTTCATTTCTCCCATGTACAAAATAATATTTTACAAACCTGTAAGATGCATGATAGAAAAATCCATGTAGGAAAGTATTTAAGTGGGTGACTAGTATGTCATAGATCAGGGAACTTACATTAGGATCTTTTGGGCCACTATAGCACCCCATATGTAACCTAAATTCATACATGACAAGATGGATTTATATGAGATGTTATACCAAACATTCCTGCATGCAGTTGGAGCATCACTTTCCCATGATAAGAAAGTGTTATGGTCCCCATTTTCCTTTCATATAGGGGCTTATGGGATAAAATATGCCCAATAAGAAATTGTAGAGGATGAATCCCTAACAACCTTTCATTTTGGAGAATTTTTTTTCAAAAGGAATGATCTATTGAACACAATCATCCACCACTACCACGCATGAAAATATAGATGACCTTATTAAAATGAAGTGTGGTAGGAGGAGGAAATGCACATAAGAGCCATAAATCTGGATGAAGTGGATTTCAGAATGGGGAGTAGAAGACGAGAAAGTAGATATGAGAAGAATAAAAAATAGATAAGGAGAGAGCAAAGAGATAAATACTAGAAAAGGGGAGACTAGAAAAATAAGAAGCAACAAAAAAAGAAATAAGGCTTAAAAAAGAAGCATCGTAAAGGAAAATAAATGAAGATATGTTTATTGAAATAGAGGAAGAATCCAAGAAAAAGGAGGAAGAGGAGGCTAGAAGAAATATATAAGAGGGAAGAGAGAAGAGGGAAGATGAGGCCATAGGTTTAGAACCTATGGACACTAGTACTTCCTATTATGAGATTTCATATAGCACCACAGGAGCATACATCATCGGGGGTCATTTCCTTTTGGGTGAGCTTGGATAAGGGAAATTCACCCCTTCTAATTCAAATGCAGTTTCAATTTTGTATTCTTTCATTTTTTACAAGACAAAGGGTAGAGTAGTAAAGAAATCGTATAAGACACTGAAGCTATCGAGAGTTATTAAACTCACGATTACCACTAAGAAACCACTAATGGAAAATACAAGAACAAATATGATTTCCACAACATTTGTAGGTGTCACTTTCTCACAAGATTCATAATTTAATATCCAAAATATGACAAAGGAGTTTGAATAATATAAACTAAAGGTGGAAAATCTAGAGGAGGAAGTTGCACATTATAAAGAAAACACGACCAACTTAGCTAAGTTCAAGGATTGTTCCTTTGAACTCCAAGAGGAACTCAAAACTATCCAAAAGATAATGTACACTAATTTGAAAGAGTTTTGGGATCATGCCACCCTATTTATTACTTACTTTGAAAATGTTGAATATAAGAAGGTGGTGTTGTATGGAGTGTATATCAACATGGATGAGCTACAAAAATGGAAAGCAAAAGAAAAGGACTCCTTGGAATACCTGCTTAGGATGAAAAAAAAGGAGAATAAACTCAATTATGAATCTTTGTCTAATTGTCAAGTAACACGCACAATATTAGAGAAAGACATCACTATCTCTATGAATACTTTTAAACATTTATATCTTGTTGTTGAAAAGGTCATTTAAAAAAGCCACCTGCCATCGCTTAGAGACATGAGTGGTGGATCATGTTGTCATTGATGCCAATGGTTTGATTGATTGATGTCAAAGGATTGATTGATTGATGATTGATGTAATATAATATGTATTTTCCTTGATGAGAATGCATAGAAGAATATGGATCAATGAGTTGTCATTGATATGATGAAGATGGACCAATGAGTTGTCATTGATACATGATGAAGATGGATTGTTGTGGTTTCATTGGTATATGATGCATTGTTGGAAAACTGTATAGATGACTCATTATTGTCTTATCA
>ML823646.1:97030-131061 GCA_009831015.1 Picea engelmannii
TATATATATATACATTGTTGGCTGCAGAATGAACAAGGAGAAGGGATAGGGGGTTATGATTCCACAAGAGAGGGGGGATAAAGGGGATACATATTTTTATTATATTTTATTTAACCATCTTGGTTTTAATTGAGAAAATTGGTTACATGAGCTTCTTGAGGGGAGGCCACGTGGTTCTTGGTTCTAGTAATTATATAAACTTTGCCTATGGGTTGTTTGGAGGTTGTTTTCTTTTCTTCACTCATTGTTAAGGATTACATCACTTGTCTTCATCATTCTTTCCAATTCGTGTGATCTTGGTTGGATAATAGAAATGAATGGATGGAGGAGGAGAGCCATTGTGAGATGGTTGTGAGGAATTAATTATCATTTCAGAAGGGAATGGATTCATGTGTGCATGAGATTGATGGTAGTTCGGAAAGACCTGTCCACAACTGAGAATCCTTGGAGTTTCCAACATGGATATTTCCTTAATAGTAGCATTGGATCCCTGGAGAGAAACAGAACAACCTAAGGGACTGCATGGCAGATCAAGGGGTTCATTTCTTTGGGTTGTGTAGGTTGAAGGGGAAAGAGAGTCATAAATTAGGATTGTTGTGTGGTTGGGAAAACCTGAGAGTTAGTTAGCCAATTGATGTGTGTTTTATATTTGGCCTAGGACTCGTCCTTGTGGATTCATAGCCCTGGCTCGGGGGTGACCCGTTGTTGAGAATTGGAACAACGATGTCTATGGTTGGGAGGAACGTCCTTGTTCTACAACTAGTTTTTGAATGTTTACTTGAAAATATAAGTGCTCTTTGTGTTTTCTGTATAATGTATATGTCGTTATGCAATTATTTATATATGAGATGTATTTTTGTGTTCATGTTTGTTGGTTATTTGTTGTGCATGGCATATTGTTCCTTTATTGGATGGTTTAGCATGTCCATGTTGTTTTCATGTGTTGAATCCATGTTTCTTTATCCAAGAGAATGGAACATGAATTCACAATCAATCTAAGAGGGAGAATTTGGAAGTAACCGGACAATGGGTATGTCTCATATCGGTATCTGGGAAAACCGTTTTGGTATTTGTTGTATTGGGTATATTACAAATTGGTATTAGAGACTTAGGTTTACAACATCGGGCCTTGAAGGGGCATGCTATAGAAATTCTTGTCGTATTTATTGAATCAATTATTGTCTATCAAACAATCTTGATATCACCTTGGAAATAGTGCTTGGGTGATCCATCATGGCCCCAACATCCCATCTATCCCTTCCCTTCTTGATATGAGCCTATAAATCAACAATATGCCCAACAAAGAAATAAACGTACAACAAACACCAATCAATCTTCTAAGTGGGTTATGCACTGTTGATATGTGTACTGCATAAATATTTATCCCACATGCATGCGAGGAAAGGAAGATGATTTTTTTATAAACAAAAACTAAACCTTTGTGACATGTGCGAGAATTAGGGAGAGTTATTGAACCCTGCGGAGTTGCGACTTGTGTAATTTTGGTCTCCACGTCAAATTCCCAATCCATATGTCCAATCAATTCCCCATCATCATTTGTACTTTTCTAGTTGTCAACCTATGATACACCCTTGTTAGTATACGGTTGTGCCAGGTGGGTTGGTGGGCCCCTATTGGGCTTAGGCTTTTGGATGGTTTCCCTTAATTGATGACCGTTGGATATGAGGGTGGACATACCTCCATCATTGATCAGAGGACACTTCCATATGGATCTCTGAGTGCAAGGTTGCATGGAGACTGACAACAATGGATTCTGATAGCTGTTGGATCCATTGGAGAGTGGCTTGGATGGGTTATGGATTGTTAGATCCATTGCAGTGAATACCATCAGAGTCTAAGGGTTGGAGTAACCTTGGATGCTTGAATTGGAGGCACTCCGATGGGAGGGGCTCTGAGAGCGAAGGAGGATCGTTGATTTATGGGGAAATATTCCAATGATCTCAGTTGTATATCTAGTGTGGTTCGAGTAGGAGGAGAGAGAATGGTGATGTCATGGTGACATGGTGTGAAATATTGGTAGTAAAGGTGATGAGGATTCCAATGTGGAAACATAAGTACTTAGAGGATGATACATGTCGACAGTTTGTTGGTCGACGACACAAGAGTGGACCCAGTTGGCCATGGAGGCCTTGGGCCTTCACTTTAAATCTTATCCATCATATCTAACGACTGAGAGAATCTTAGTCATTTATTGGAGGGTTCATGGTCAAAGTGAGTCTTAGTCCTAGAGGGGAATGCACCTAGATGGGAGAAAATCTGAGAGAGAACCAGAGTCGTCGATTTAATCAGGAACTAACCTCGGTTGTTGGATCCATGATTGGGCTTCTGTAGGAGGAACTTCAAGGAACGATCTACATCATTGATGAATGAGTGGGAATGAGGTAACAATAGTCATCGATCTGGTGTGGGTCCCACATGAACGAGTAAGAAGAGTTAAAGGGATGGACCTTAACTATTGAATAGTTGTGAACTCTGAGCGAATCCTGACTGTTGGATCCATGGGAGAGTGACTCATATGGGTTCTGGACTAGTAGATCCGTTGCAGTGAGTATTTTCAAAGTCCATGGGTCAGAGTAACCTTAGATGCACGAAGTGGATGTACTCTGATGGGAGGACTCTGAGAAGATATTTGAGTCTTAGAATGACAAGAAGGAAAGTTACCATATCAGTATTAGTTCTCTATGGGTTCCACTTGATTACCAAGTCTGAGAAGGAAAAGGCAGGGGTTAACCATCGTGCAAGTGGAGACTATTTGAAGCAATCAGAGCCGTTGGTTTTTCAACTCCGAGGAGTATTATATCTGTCATAGGATTCCACCGAAACAGGTCTTTCAAAGTGGGCAATGAAGTCAAGAGTGGATGCACTCTAATGAAGAAGACTCTGACGACAAAGAAAGTCTCTGAAGTGATCCAAACTATTGAATTGGGGGACCAATGGACTAGGTGGCAGGTGCCATGTCATTTTTCATGCCAGTGCCATGTTGGATGGCACAAGTGATAGAGACCCACGTGGATGCCACATGGAAATGAGGTGTAATTAATGAATGAAATCCCAAATTTTTTTGGTAGGTTGTAAATTTTTTCTCTAAACTCGAAATTGAGCAAGAAAATAGTTGTTGGAAAGTTATCAGAGAGAGGAATCCATTTATGCACCCAGAAAATTATGTCGAGCAACAAAATTCATAGTCAATTCAGAATAAGATGAATGTTGGCCTTGAGGAAAATTAAAAAGAGAATAAATGATATATATATATATATATATATATATATATATATATATATATATCTTTTTTTTTACAGTGTTTTTTCCATAAATGCTTATGCTTTCATTTTGGTTAGCAGAGATTATGTTTCTTGAAAATATTTTGTTGAATTAGAGGTATAATATGATAAATTCAAGCATAGGATTGGATATCAGAGTCATGGAAGAATGACAAAACTTGTAGAAGTTGGTTGAGGCAATAAAGAGTTATAGGGAAAGTAATGAAAAGTGGATAAAAAACTAAAAAAGAATGGAACAAGAGGATTATTATTCATCTTCTACCGAGTGTGATTGAATTGAAAGAAAAATAACAAGAATACTTACATAGGACATGAATCCAGCAGGTGAAGAATTCCATTAATGGGCATAGAAAGGAAAAATAAGACTCCATAGAATTGAAGGTGGAGATGTGTTGATAGTTGCAAGATTGATGTGAAAGAGAACAAGGAGCTTATGAGGAGATGTGTGAATCATCTCTATGTGCCAAGCAGAGGAGTTCCTATGAATTATTTTTTATCTAAGACTTGGCTACCTTGTCTAAAATTACTCGAAGCAAGAAAGACACTTCTGATATTAGAGTTCACAGTGGAAGCATGATACAATGCAAAGGAATTAGGGATAGAAAAATGAAGGTTCTTTCACTTGAAAGGTGTCACTGAATGAAAATAGACTTCCATTGGAAATGATATTGTGTGCGAAAAGTATGGCTTCATAGGGAATTGTTAAATGAATAAATCCAATGGATAGCTAGAATTAATAGCAAGGATGTGGAATGATTATTGATAAGTTGATTCAAGGATGTTGTGGTAGTAGAGTAATGAAATATTGTGAGTTACCTCAATCCAAGATGTTGAAATGTTTCATAAAGGTAAAGTTTGGATATGTCTGCCTAAGAGAAGTTGTTGCAAATAGAACACATCGGCTGGATTGCAGAATGGCCAAGTGAAACTTGGATGGAAAGTGTTTAGAACATAGAACACTAGGGAAGATGAGCCGAATGGGAGCACACAAGGCAACAAGGATCTGAATAAATTTAGAGACAACCAACTACAACATAAATAAATAAGTGAACTAAAACGTAAATGAACTGGAGTGCATGATGCATACCATGGAACTTAAAATGCATATGAATTAGTAGGCATGCTGACATTAAATTCTTGGTGCATATGGATGCACATTGGTGCATATGTAAACGATTGGATATGCATATGGCATGCTTGTGAACTTAGAATAGTTTGTTATAATGAAATAATGATGTTATGGAAATTGAGTATGACCAGGATATATTTAGGAAGAATGATATATCCTAGTTGAAGATGTGGATGTTGTTGTTTCTTATGACTTCCATCTATGTGAAGACCCACGGGGATGGTAGGAATGATAATAAAAATGATGCTTCCACAAATACTAGTTTATCAGGTATCATGAAGTAGGTTGATTATATCCATGTAGGTATGCATTTGGTTGCTTCTGATGCATAAATGTTGAAGGGAATTGAGGTAAGAATTCCCTCAATTAATTTTCAATATTTAAATTGATATGTAATGGTAGAGGGCCTAGAGTATATAAATGTTGTTGATGCTAGAATGAATTTAGATAAAATCTAATTACATATTGTGTTGTGATTGGTTATAGGATTAAAACCAAGTCAAATCATGATACATACTCCTGCTATAGCAATGAATACCAATAGGGATAGTCACGTGTGAGAACATGATATGGTTGGATATGGAAGGGATATAGTGCTATGTGAGTGCTCAATGGTTTCCCTGTATAGCTCATGTTTGGACTGCAACCTCTTTGCCAACATTGAAAAGTACTTAGGAATTATGTTTCCTTGTATTGTTTATGGGTTGAAGAGGAGGGTATCCAAATAGTAGAGCAGTATTGGGAAGAGTTTGAATGATGTGATGAGGTGTTGGCCAGACCTTCCAACTCATCATGGTGTAATGCATGACATAGTTATGTGGTATTATGTAGTCAATGCAGGGATGCATTGTGTAGATGTGGCCATGGGTATTGTCACATCGATTGTTATTCTATTAGTGATTATTTGTTGCATTATGAAAGGCCTGTGGTACTGAAAATGCATAATTATGGGTAATTGCATTATATTTAATGAATACTAGCTAAAGAACTGTTGTTTGTTACAATTCTGAGATCACTTTTTGGAGTTGTTGAAAATGTTACAAGTGGTATTAAATGAATTATTGAATGAATTTTAATGAATGCATGTATATATTATATGGAATAGAAATGATTATGATAACATCTAAAATGATTTGATTATTTCTAACTCATGAAGTTGAGAACACTTCAGGAGATGTTAGATACTGCAACAAGAAAGTTGCGGGTTAAAGTAGTTACATAATGATGAATTACAGAAAAGATCTGTCGAGGGAACATAGTAATAAAAGTATTGATGGATAGAAGAAAGAAAAATATAGGCTAATAATACATGTGTAGAGGATGATGGGTTCATTCTAGTTAATAGTTAGATTAATGGAAGTGATTGAATTGCTACTGCAATCAATACTGAGATCCCTTTGTGAACCTTTGTAATTTTTTTCATGAAAATGTATAATTGCTATGTTATGCTAACAGTCTGTTTGGTTGAGTGTAAATTGAGGAAATGGAAGGTAGAATGGTCTTTGATATGGTAGGGTGTAAGTCCATAAGTAAGACTAATAACTATAGATGTAGAGACCAACATTATGAGCATAAAACTCATGCCTGGAAATTTTATTTTCTTGTATAAAATGGATTTGGAAATTTATAATTAAAAAAAATCGGTATGCTAAAAATTGATTTGGTTGAGTGAAGGATGGGGAAAATTGTAGGAAGAATGGCCTTGGGTATGGCACTGTTGTGAGATATAATAAATAATAATTCTTGTTGCTGCAAGAGCTAAACGAATTATGAGCTAGAAGCCCATGCTTGGAAATTTTGTTTTCCTGTATAAAACAAATTCGAAATTTATGATTGAAAATTGCTATGATATTATCTCATGATGATTGTATGTGTGTAATATAGATGCGATATTGGATATTGAACTGGAATCTTGGGAAGAAGTGAGCCAGAAGGAAATCGAGCTCAAGCACAAAGATAAGGAACGAAGAAGAGTCTAGTGGACTTGCTACAACTGGAGTTCTTGGGACGTCAACTTCGAGAATTCCTGGTTGAGTGCACTAAAGCCTTGAAAAGAAGTGGTACAACATGAAGGACTACAAAGAAGATAAGGGGGCACATTTCCTTTAGTTTTTCACGCTAATGGGGAATGAGATCTTACTAGTTGGAACTACTGCTAGAAATATAAAATTTTAGAATATGTGTACATGTCTTGGGTTGGAGTGCCTATGTATGCATGATTTAGATCGGAGTGCCCATGTATATAATAATTTGGATATACTAATAATGTAGTTTAAAGGCCAGAGATCCTAGCTTTGTAATAATAATAACACCAGTATGGTGTTGTGCACTGAGGACGATGCCAAAAATAATGGGAGGGGGATGTAACACCCCAGTTTTAACTCCTATGAAATAGAATGTAATATGTAAATGTGACGTAAATTGGTAAGGCGGTAAAGAGTTGGAAAGGGGATAAAGTGACTATATATATATATATAGGGATATGATGGGACCCAGTTCCTTTCAATCATTGGTTGATTCCCTCCCTTCCCTCTCTATGATATGCCCTTGGAAAAAATGACATAGAGTAATCCCTTCTTTCATTAAGTCAATTATATATAATGGCTAAGCCTAAGGAATGAATCAAGGGAAATATGGCTACTAAACCACCATTTGGTGAGGGACATGCCCCCTAATGGATGGGATGGTTCCTTGAGTCATATTTTTTAGCCCATGCTAGGATTTGAACAAAGGCTAACTAGGATCTGAAAAAAGGAAAATCATCCATCAATTCTTCCCATATTGTTTGTTTGAGTTGAGTCCTTCCCATTGTGGTGGGGGAATAAGTGGGGAATTTCCCACCCATGCATGTTAGTGGGTGGAGTGATTGAGAAATTACATAGTGGGGAGGCTCGATCGATGATTGAGAATCCTAGAATGATGTTGCCTATGGTCAGTTCATGTGATGGGCTTGGTCGAGTGCCCCGTAGGACTCCATAGTGAGAAGACAAAAAGTGGTGAGTACTATAGTATAGCGAGAGAAGGCGCCATACTGGAATAAATAGATATCGTTCATGCCTCAAATTGATAGAGCAAGAGCGAAGACAACCACCCTCCGTTTTCCTAGGCCCTCCCATAGGTGCAGTAGGATTTCGATCAATCTATCAATCAATATGAAATAAGGAAGATTTTTTTTTATAATATTCCCTATAATATATACGATTCAGTGGTGTTCCTCACTATAGAAAGGTTAGTGGGTCGCCCTCTAAAATATTTATTCTGTTCAATTAAGTAAGTTGGATAAGGAAGATGATTAATTATTAAATTCATTGGATAATATCTCCTTAATCCAATGAATGTAGAAAATTAGTGATTAAGGAAGCAAAATACACCATTTCCATTCTTCCTTGCCATGGATATTCTAGTCCAGGGTGAGCATGATTTGTCAGCTTGAGAATCAATATTCTGAGCTCAGGATAGGACTGAAAGTGAGGGCGAATACCGACTCCATCCTCAATTCCCCAAAATACCACTGTCATATAGCTCCCCTCCCCCCAAAAATGAAAGCACTTACTTCAAGTGCCTGACATTTATTTGAAAGTCTCGTCCATAAACCTATCACTTTATTCTCTCTCTAGTTATCGAAGTGAACTCAATCCAGCTATACCTAGTAATAAACTTTGTGAAATCAGAAGTATTCTTTGATTTTCCTTTCTTTGTAAAGAAATTGAATAAGTAAGTCAAGGCCCGGGTGAGGCGAGCATGGTAAGGACAAAAATACGAGCCAACCAATGGAGATAACATAACAATTACTTATGACCTTAGAAACCCTTAAGTTACGAATTTCACCAGGTAACAATGAAGTAAACTCTACCCCTTCCTTAGATAACGAGTCAACCTTGTTGATAACTCTCTTTGGGCCTACTAGGGACCAACTGGGATAAGAATGTAAGTATATCTACCTCTCTCAGTTCAAACATAAATTCATGCATCAATGCATTGGTAAAAGGGATTTTCTACTCAGTCAACGCCATGATAAGGAGGCTGCCTACATGCAAGTAAAACCTCCATATCCTTTGATTCAACCCTAACTCCCTCCCTCTAGATAACCCCACTCTACCACATGCATGTCAAACTTCCCCTCTATAAACTTAGAGAAGGGAATATTAGCAACAACTCTATCTCCCATGTTGTTCAAAAGGAGAGAGCCTCCCTCTATCTGAATGAGATAGTAATAGAACAGGTTTTTAGGGAGAGAGGTGTGGGAAGACCCTGATCAAGTGCTATGTTGATGGATCAGTCATGGAGTAGTTATCAGGGGAGATATATGAGGGAAGACCTATATTCCACCTTTCGAGAGAAGGATCCAATAGAAGATGAGTGAGTTGTATATGAAGCAGTTGAAGCACCATCAGTAGATCCACCACCACCTTATTGAACTATCTATGCCTATGTACCAACCAACACATCTTATTCTTCTTATTGTTCTCTCAGAGATGYTGTAGCACCCCTTCCTGTCCCAACTTCTCCAATATCTCCACCACCAATATCAGTTCCAGGAYGAGTAGTTAYAGGTCRATATTATGACTTTCGTAAGTGAGCTAAAACCTTCTTATTTACCTAAAGCAAGAAAACATATATTGCTAGCAGTCCCTCCAACAACCAAATGGAATTCCCTCGGTCGAACCTATGTAAGGATCCCTAAMTTTTTATACTTTTTTTTCAAATTCATTTCCCTCGGTAGTTTAGTACTGATGTTAGGGGACTTTATTACCRATTTCCACTATTAGTAAGGGTGAAACTAGTATTTTTCCATTATTTCCATTATTAGTCTCCACCTTTCTCTATTATTTTCATCCCACGCAGTAGTAAGGGTAGTAAATAGAGAGGTAGTAAGCCCCACCCAATAGTAAGGTGTCTCCAATGGTAACCTTTCCCTTCTTTCCTTCCAAAGAGAAAGACTGCCTGACCTTCCTAGAGTTAGAAGAGATGGCCTACCTTCCTGGTTCGAGAGACTGGAGACTGGCCTTCCTCCTTCCAACCAAAAAATCAATCAAAATATTCATTAGTAAGATAATCCAACCAACTATTATAAAATAACATCTACAAGGCTGAGAGCTTAACTATATACTATCTCATCTTCCTTATTCCACTCAATAGGGAAGATCGAGCCATGACCTAAGGACTAGATCGATGAGATTAGTACTACTTTTAGGGGGATAAGAAGGAGTTGGGAATTCCCTGATTCCTTCTATTCGAATGGGACAGTTATAGATCAGTTATCGAGGGAACAACCCAAATAATCCAGTCACCAACTCAATAAATTGGTGTAGGTGCCTTGACTACGAGATGAGTTGAATTACTGATTTCCTGGTATTTATCAATATATCCAATTTGTTTGTATCTTGACTTTTTCGGGGATTTGGTTACTAATTTAGGGGATTTAGTCACTGAATTTGAAGGGGTAACTGAAAGTTTTCATTTTCCAAATTGATTGAGTTTCCTCATGCTTGGAGTTCCTTTTTTCATAGTCAAGTGGGGAAAACGTCGTAGGTGCAAGCTCTAGTTCCTATATATATATATATATAGTTGGATGTATAACGAACAAGGACAAGAGATATGGGGCTATGATTCCATCAAAGGTGATAAATATTTTTATTATATTTTATTTAACCATCTTGGTTTTAATTAAGAAAACTGGTTACATGAGCTTCTTGGGGAGAGGCCATGTGTGTCTTGGTTTTGGTAATTATATAAACTCTTCCGATGGGATATTTGGGGGTTGTTCTTTATTCTTCACTCATTGTTATGAATTCCATCACTCATCCTCCTAATTATTTTCAATTTGTGTTCTCTTGGTTGGAGCATGGAAATGAATGGTTGGAGGAGGAGATCCATTGTGAGATGGTTGTGAGGAATTACTGATCATTCCAAAGTTAGTTATCCAATTGTTGTGTGTTTTATATTTGGCCTAGGACCCGTCCTTATGGATTTATATCCCTGGATCGAGGGTGACCTGTTGTTGAGGATTGGAACAATAATGTCTATGGTTGGGAGGAACATCCTTGGTCTACAACCAATTGGTGTTTACTTGAAAAGATAAGTGCTCTCTATGTTTTTTTTATAATGTATATTCATCTATGTATTTATTTATCTCTCATATGTATTTCTGTGTGCACGATTGTTGGTTATTTGTTGTGCATGGAATATTGTTCCTTTCTTGGATGGTTTAGAATGTCCATGTTGTTTTCATGTGTTGAATCCATGTTTGTTTATCCAAGAAAATAGAAAATAAATTTGTAAGTAGTCTAAGAGGGAGAATTTGGAAGTACACAGGAAATAGGTAAGTCTGAGATCGGTATTCGTGCAAATAATTTTGGTATTTGTTGTATTGTGTATGTTACAAATAAAGTGAGGTGGTAAATCAAAAGGGTGTGAGATTAATTTCTCACATACATGTGAACTTAATGCATGGCCATCCCATCATGTTGGCCTTCAAACCATAACTCATATGTGCATGCCAACCAATAATTTGAACAATTCACATGAGATTTTAACATATACACTATATATCTTATGCCATATAAACCAATCATAGGGTCGATACCATATGCCATGTTAGCTCATAATCATGTGCAAACACACCTTTTACTTATTTCCATCAAACTTGTCACTTCATTATCATAACTAATCAAGTCGACATATATATTAATGTTGTTGGATGACTGAGAGGGGGGGGGTGAATTAGTAATAGAGATTTTTAATCCTTTTAACCACAGTATGCAAGTGTTATTTATCTTTATGATCAATAAAGCATTATCATCCAATAATTGCAGAGTAAATAAACCATGAACAAATGAACAATCATACACATACACAATACACCAATATTTTTTACGTGGAAACCCAATGCAGGAGAAAACCATAGAATGTTTTTTCTTATTTGTCTTTAAGAATTACATTCATTCGAAGCACCAAATTCCTTTATTTTCCATCTATAAATGGAAGGAGGCTCCGAGCCCCTATTTTCAGGCTACAACCTGAGGGAAGTTCCAACTCCCCAATTCTTTGGCTACAACTAGAAGGAGGCTACAACCCCCTATGTTCCTCGGCTACAACCAGAAGGTGGATACAACCACCTATCCTTTCCCCGTCCAACCACCCTAAAATATAAGTGCAAAATGTAGAAACTGAATATGTCCCTGTCACAACCTGTTCTATCAAATATGTCACTATATACTCATCAACCAATATTATCTTATCACATATACCTCAAACACTATACCACAAGTCTGTACCTCAAACCGTGTACTAGAACCTCACTATTAGATGGTGAAAACCCCCTTCCCTCCAAAGGGTTGCTTGACCTCCCGATCTTGGATCGTTCAATTTGTTGAACCGGATGGTTCGTCGGGCTCCTGATGGAACCAATTTAACTTGACACATGCCCTTTTCTCTTCCTCGACACCCACTATGGGACACCAGTGGACCTTCTCCTTGCGTTTTTAACTCTTGCGCCAACATTTCTAGCTCTCGAGGCTAGACTTACTCATTGATGTGACCACAGACTATGATCGTGGGACAACTCCCTTCACGACCAAGCGCTTCAAGAATTTTGCGAGTGACTTACTCCTCCTTCTCGATTTCCAAATCGATGAATGCTTCGGGACCATATCTATAGTCCATGCTCTTCTCGCGATAAATGAATGTAATTGAATCATGAGTTAATAATTCACGCGTCCTGTCTCCTCTCAACTCTGCTTCTTCTAATTGTGAATCAACGATGCGCTGATCCTTTGCCATGCGTCCTTCCAGATCCAATGGTCTGGATTTGAGATCGCTCTTTGTGACTTCGCGAAGATCCTTGTTCGCTTCAACAAACCTTCCGAAGTTCCTTCTCCCGAAATTCTCGATCTTCTGCCACCTGTCTCTTCCTCGATGATGGGTGAATTCTACGTCTTCAGGACTTTAGAAAGTCCTCGACTCCTTTTCACACTTAGCATAATTTCTCTTTCGAGACTTAGGTTGTTCTCAAAGGTTTTCTGTACTCCTTGCAGAAATCTGTGCCACTCTCCTGCGACTTTGATCGGCTTGAAAACCTTCATGGTTCCAAGTTCCTTTGTGAGTTTCTCATGCCTGTTGACGATTAAAATTGTCAAAGAAGTTTTTCCCGCAAAGTGTTGCTAAATCCTATTATTATAAAAAACTAAATAATACTAGTAGGTGGGACCCCCTTGAACTATTGAAGATTAGATCTATTCACTTTTGATGTTGTGATGATATGCAACATGAATTACATGGTTCATGAGATATTGTTGTTATTCGTTATGATTTGAGCTTATGAGGTGTTGATTCCTGATGTTACTACAACCTATGCTATTATGTTCTTATCACACCTACACAACAAGCATGTTAGTGAAATTGCATGAATGATAGTTTTGAGAGAAGCAAAAATACTATAACAAATGGGATCTAATTCAACAATTTTACTATAATACATGTAAACAATTGGAAAGAAATAAAAAAATTACAAGGGGGGAGAGTTTAAAGCTATCCTATTCACTATACTACATGCATGAAAGAATTTACAATTATTATTAAAGACTAGCTAACAAGTAAATGATTATGCAATTGTGATTGGGTTATGGTTAAAATGCATATGATATGGAATGTTGGTGGCACATTTGGAAACGTGATAGTGCTGTTGGTTATGTGAATGGTTGAATTATATGGGACTTGAATTATGTTATGGCATAAGTCACACTATTGGTTTTTAATGTGGTAGAGGTTTCGATACATGGTTTGATTAATGGTTAATGTGTTGGCATGTACTGATGAATTAATGCATTATGGGTGGAGGAGACATGCATTTACTGCACATCACCTTTACTCCTCCTGTTAGCCACCACCCAAGTCGGGCTATTTTTCGATCTTGTTGTTGTGGTTATGCTCCAGATTTTTAGCAGGGAAGAACTGCTCGACCAACTCTCATTTTAAGGAATTCGATTACAGGTATGTTCATTTTTTGGCCATTCATGACTCTGCTCTGGTTATGAAATGATACTAGCTCAGGTGTATTGGTTTGTTCTTTCTTAAGTGTTGCAACTGTGCGTAATTGTGTCCTTGAGTTGTGGTTCTTCCTGCAATAATATTGAATTCGTATAAGTTATGGATCACCCTGGGTGGTAGCTCTCTGTTATTCTTGTTGGTTTAAGTGGAGGGTTTTTTTTTGGTCTTGGGTGGAAAGCTATCTTCGCGCATTGTTACTAAATCCAGTCTTTGTCTTTTTGGGTTTAATGGTTAAGGGCATCCCGCATCACTGTGTTTTCTTCACTTCAGAAGTGGTTGGTTTTACTATTAAGGGTCACAAAGTGGGTTTTTACTCGGCCCTGTCTTCACCTCTGTGCTGTGATTGTTTGACCAAAGAGCATGAGGGTTATACCCTACGTGCATTAATTAACCATGGTCGGGCTGAACCAGAACCTTACCTTTCGGTTATGCCCCCCCTGTCATGGATTTGTACCTGTCCACGAATGAGTTGTGGTCCTTCCTGTGTATGCACCGTGCCCTCAGAGTTTCCACCATTACAAGGAATGGCTCTGCTCTCCCTGTGTTGGCTACAAGACAAACCTTAGCCTCCAGTCTAAATATTGGTAGAGAAGACCAACCTATCCTATTGGTTTTATGGCTTGGTTATGGTTGATTGGTGGTATAATTGTCGACTTTTGAGTACGGGATCGACCAGTTGGTCATGTGAAAGTCGGGTTAGTTGGTCTACAGTCACTGGCTTTGTTATAACAATGGTAAACCAAACATTAACAATTTCACTTTCAAAGTATACAGTCACCCTCCTTGTGTAATAAATCAATATTGTTTAAAGAAGAAGGCCTCTGCCCCGATTTGAATCAATGCGTGGGTAGGCATTGTTGTCACAAATTGTTATGTAAATTGATTTTACGATAGTGGAAAATTTGTTTGGTTGATACATAGTCACTGGTATTGGCACTAATTATTATTTGGATGAGATTTGACATTGGTTAAAAATGATTGATGTTGCTCACGCATGTCGCGTTGTGTGTATGGTGTTTTTGCAAAATGAAATAATGGGCATGGTAACTATGGTTTTCTTTGGGGCCGAATGACTATTGGACTGGATGAATGTAGAGAGTATATCCACTGCATCCTTATGCTTGTTTTATTGTAAAAGCCTGAGTTTCACAACATATATGATCATAGTGTGACTAAATCGAAGCAATGTTATATTAAATCGATGGCTCAGCACAAGATGTTGATTTATTACCATGAATGTGCGTTTGTTTTTGTTAAAGTGAAATTGTTGCATCACGAGGTTTTGTTGGCTATGCACTATGTATAACATAGAAGGCTTGAGTTCTCACAATCAGAGATACTCATAGAGTTTTGAGCATGTTTTGTTGCATCTCGATCAATTGTTGAGATAGGCTTGTTGTTGATACCTCGTCGTGTTGGATGGATGGTCCAGTTTTTATGTCACATTGAATTGTTTTTTTTTACAATAGCATAACTACATTGCGTGGGAAAATTACACCGTGCATAGCTTGTGTCTAAATGGTGACTGTGGGTTGTATGTTTAATTGTCAATTTGGGTGTGGCAATTTGGCCTTGATTGTTTTGGTTACTGCCTATATATGTTTCGCGAATATCATTTCATTTAAATGATAGGCCTAATTGTAGTGATAGTGAATTCATTGTTAATTCGAAAACATGACTTTTGAGTATTATTATGGATTGAAATGCATGGGCAATGGTTGATTTTGATGGTTAACAGAGTGGAATGGATACTGTTTGGAAATTGTTATAAGATGCAAACAAGGGAGAAAAACACTTCTTACAAATTGTGTGGGATTCCTACTGTCTTGTGATGGAATTGTGTTGGATATTTGATTATGAACAATGAACTAGTTAAATGCACAAAAAATATTATTTGGTCAAATGATTGATGGTTGATGCATCTCCTTTCACAGAATGTTTTATGGATCAATGAATTAATTTCATGAACAATAATCATTCTTCTTCCCTTCCATTATTTCACTTTCCTCTAATTAAAAACCTCGTCACCTCCCATATTCATTTTTTCACTCCCTTTTATGAGATTGATTACAGTCAAGAGAATTTCTGTGTTAAACAAGATGAAGGTGGCAGTGTCTTGTGTGGATTGCAGTGAGGTTTTATTGGTTTGCTTTAAAGTTGATTGTTGTTGTCATTTAGTAGTGACCATATCTTTTCCCCCTCATTATATCATATTTTCTCTCAATACAACCCCCTCACATATCCCAGAACCCTTTTCAACCCCTGCTCATATATAAACAATAAAACAATTTGTATGGATTGGATTGCATGAGTCTGATACATTGCTGAGCCAAATCTATTTCATATTTTTAAGAGTTGTCATGTATGGTTATTTAAAATAATTTTTGCTAATTTATCATGCATGCAGGATGATCTTTTTCAGTCGAGGTAGCCATGTCCGAGGAAACAGAGGTAGAGGTAATTGGAACCGAGGCCCAAGAAGGCCTAGGTTCTCCATACATTTTGACGTTGATTCAAAAGAGCTTGGACAATTGTTTCATTCCAGATTCTTCAATTGGATTGGGAAAGGAATAGTCCAACCTAGGCCTGAAAGGCATCCTTTCCAATCCCTGCAAGCCCCTGATATCCCTGTACCTCCTCATGTCTCGTTACAACCCGAGGTCCCTGAAAATGATGGATGGTAGGAGATTGTCCACCCGGAAGCCTCCCAATATCATGGCTGGCCCAACTTTTCTTTGCCTCCTCCTTCGTTGGTTAACCTCATTTCCCAAGCTACCCTTGATCACTCGCCAGTGCAATCCTCCCATGCTAGCAAGAGATTTAAAATTGAGGCCCATCATGCCCTTGATAAAGGAAAATCCACTGCTGCCTCCTCCTCACCCTCCAATGGCTCTGACAAATTTGTGTCTTCCCGGATGCATTTGAGGGATGATTGTTCCCACGTGATCAACGAAATTAGGCCTAAAGGATCTGCACAGCCAAAGGCAAATTCAGGAAAATCAAGAGGTGACAACAACAATCAAGGAAGGGTTGCATCACAGACTGGGAAATATGGTTTTTGAGTTTTTATTATATCTATTGTTTTATGACAATTGATTTCAAGGATCTTTGGACAGTAGGTTTATTTTGGATATATGAGTATTATTTTTGAAATAATTTCAAATTTCATGAGTTTAAATTTCCAAAAGTGAATATGTTGATGGGGGCCACAATGATGTGTGTTCTTCTTCACTAATGGTTATGTTATGATTGTTATGAACTAAAGGGAGTCACAAGGGGTCCCACCTACTAGTTATTATTTATTTATGACCCTTATTATAATTATTACTCTTCCCCCTAACTAAATTTAGTTGAGTCTTTTAATTAACTTAACTAACGAATTGGTTCAATTTCTTCAACCAATTCTAATTTGTTAAAAGAAAAAGGAAAGGGAAGAACAAGGGGAGGATATAAGAAGAAGCATGTTAAGGTTTTCTCTTTGAGTTTATGTTGAGATAGTTCAGTTTTCATTCATTCATATATTCATCATAGCCTAATTCTCTTTTATGATAACAGGGTCTTATTGTAGACAACAATATTCAGGGTTGAATCAAATCATTCAGACACTTGTTTTTCAGAGGTGTTGATCTATCTTTGATAGTCTATGTAGACTTGTCTGTTTGTGAATTAATTTTCATGACTGATAAAGGCTATTGTGCAGAGTCGAGTGGGAAGAAATATGTGGCAAGATGATCCAGATTTTAGAGTTCAGTTTTGGTTTTCTGTCAGAGGTCCTTTTGTATGTTCCATCGGGGATGTCTAAGTTTGACTTTGGTCCAAGATTTATGTATGAGATTTTGTAAAGAAAATGACTCTTTGGTGAATTTCAATGAAATAAAGGATTGCTTTATGTCTCATCTGTCTATTTTGCTATTAATGATTATTCATGTTGAAGGCAACCCAATATTGAGCCCGGTCTTCAAGACCAGACCATCATTTCTTTGAACCTGTTTAACACCATTCTAGACACTGCCAATACCCGTGCCGAACTTAACCATTCTTGGGCAACAATTGAACGAGATATTAGTGCTCAAGAACAATTGGAGGCTAGACGTAGACAACCCAAAAATCAGCAGTAAACCTTGTTTCTTCGAGCTTTGGCCTTTATTTCATGTCCTTAGACTCTCATGCTTCTAGAAGAAGAAGAGGCTTGTCACCTGAAATCAATCCTATTGCTGAAATAGGAAGAAGAAACGTTGTGTTATCTTCCCAAAAAAGTTCTCCAAAGAGAACCTTATCCGATTCATCTAGCTCGTCTTATTTCCATCATCTATCATCCACAAGATGACATCTAGTGGTGGCTCTGGTGGAAATGGAAGTGATCCATCTTCCCAATATTCATCATCATCGGTGATTGGTAGATTGTACAACCACCATATCGTTGTCCAATCTACTAAAAACCCCAACAAATTCATTAAAAAGTATGGGCTTTTTTAGTTCAAAGAAGATGCCACAACCACACCGTGGCATGTGTCCTCTCCTCTTAACCTAGCACCTTATACTTGCCCACTTCCGAAGTTTAAAGAGCATTTGCCTAAGTTTTCAGGAAATAACACTGTCAGTACCAATGAACACCTAGTGGCATTTTCTAATGCTTGTCATAACATAATGGCTAACGACAATGACACTTGCATGCGCTTGTTCATCAATTCCTTGGAAGGAAAGGCTATAGCCAACTTCTTTGACCTTCCTCCTAAGATTTTGTCTGCTTGGGAGGAGTTAATATATTGGTTCCAATCCACTTATGGGAAATCCAAAAGCCCTGCCGAGAAGTTAAGGGAATACAATAACGTCACTTATAAATATGGTGAGACCATCAAGTATTTAAACTTGCATTTCACCAAGTTGTACAATCAAATCCCAAAACTTATCCTCCCTCATAACCAAGCCACTTTCATGCATTACTACAATGCATTGCCTTCTCCCTACCATCATAGGCTTGAGGAAAAATCCATCGATAATCTCGGTTCCGCTCTACATACTTGCTCAGAGTATGAAGAACATATTGAAAGAACTGGTCTTCCCCAAGGAGAATCAATTAGATAGACATACATGCCCACTCTCTTGCAGCTAGTACAATATATGAAAAATCATATGATAACATTTGAGCGGAAGGGTACTATCTCCCCTCACCCCTGGAGCTTCAACTTTTTCTGCACCCCCTTTTAGGAATCTAGTTGAAAATAATTTTTAGCCTAAAGCTATATTGCCTCAGAGTTGGTGTAAATTTTGTGAAGAACACCATGAAGAAACCACATGTGAGGTAAAGAAGTGTACAAGAGACAAGATCTTTGGTAAAATACCAGAGGCTACTATTGTTGTCCTAGACTTTGTAGAGCCAGAGGATGTCATGGCCATCAACACTAGGAGAAAAACCTATGCTCCCAAGGGTAAATTTGATCCTCCTCACAGTTCTTCTAGCCTAAGCTCATCCTCAACCGCTACTATGCCTCAGGTTCCTAAAATTTATGAGAGTCAAAGAATCACTCCTCCTCCTCCCTCTTCTAAATACAATATATTGAATCAATTGGCCAACATCAAAGCATATGCAACCCTCCTAGACATGGTTGTCATCCCTTAACAACAGATGCATCTAAAACAATTCATGGAAGGAAAAGCTTTCATTGTAGCCAATCTTTCCAAAGAGGTAGACGAAGAGGATTCTTCTGTAAATAAAGTAGGTGTACATAAATTTAGATACCCTGTAAAAAAAAACCCTTTTTATATTTCTATAAAGATCATGGATAAGATTGTCGATTATTGCCTCATTGATGGTGGTTCAGGCCCAAGTGTCATGTCGAAGATTATTTTGGAAGAGTTAGGCTTGTCTTGTACAAACATAAATTCTAGAAGCATGCTCTCCTATAATAGTCTACAAAAACCAACCATAGGCGAGATTAAAGATGTAACCTTGGTTTTATGCGCTCATCCTGAGATAAGGACAACCCTCAACATTCAGGTGATTGATATTCCTGTAAGAAATTATTCAATTATCTTGGGGAGAGATTGGCAAGCCTTAACAGGTGGATACCTCTCGCTCGACGAGACACATTTATCTGTTCCGTTAAATGGAAAGAATATTATAGTCCTTAGAGAGGGAAGGATTTCACCCTACATAGAGAATGTTCTGCAATCTAGCATAAACTATATCGAAGAATATCTAGGAGTGTATTCCATCTTTGCTGAAGAAGATAGTATTCCTTTGAAAAAAACTGATTTAGATAATGATATATGGCATATGCACTTTGATGGTTCATGCTCTAGTGAAGGTAATGGGGCTGGTATTGTCTTGGTTTCCCCTGCAGGAAAAATTCATAATCTGTCATACAGGTTGGAGTTTGCTTGTACAAACAATGCCACTGAATTTGAAGATTTATTATTAGGCATTGAGAACGCCCTTAATATTGGTTGTAATCACCTTTCAGTTTTCAGGAAATCCAAGCTTGTTGTGAACCTGATATGTAAGATATGATATCCTAGCGACAAGTTGATGGAAGGATACTCCAAAACTATTTGGGCAATTGTCTCGAACCTTCTATCTTTCAATATCACTCATGTTAAGAAGGAGTTGAATTCAATGGCTGATCAGTTAGCTGTCTTTGTATCCTCTCCTAACCAACAACTCTTGCCTCACATGACCGATTGTGCCTTTCAATATCTACATCGTCCATACATCCCTGAAAAGGAAGGATCTTGTAAGGCCATCCCTAATGATGAGAGAATTTGTGTTGTCATTCAAAATGGACCTTGTAAGCCCGAGGAGATTATATCTATGGAAAATAATAATATTCCCTAGGGCTTGACTCCTCTTGAGAGTTCATTTTCTTTGAGTGTTGTAGGCAATAAATAAAAACAAAAGAAGAGGAGTTATGGAAGAAGGTGATTGAAACCATCCTCCTGAACATTAGGACATTTGAAACTTCAACGAATGTTAAAATAAATGTCCAATGTTCTGGTAAATAAGAGATGAGGTCCACTAGACTACTTGGTGAATCTCAAAAGGTTTTTTCTTGGTCTTATGAGGATATTCATGGTTTTGATCATGGTCTTGTTCAACATATTATGAAACTAGCTAGGAAAAAACAAGAACTTGTTAACTCTGCACCGGAAGCACCCTTTCAAAGGGATTTGAGAGATTTCTTAAGGGCTGGAATGTTTTTTCAGCCCACCCTGAATGGGTCTCAATTTGGAAATCAGTCTCAAGGACCACTGATAATATCAGAACTTGTATTAGTCTTCAAACTTTTAGGCAAGCGATTATAATAAACCCATTTCCCCCTCTCAATATGGAAATGCTTTTGCAACAGGTTGTAGAGTCACCGTTAAGACCCTTACTTGACACTTTGTTTGGTTACAAGAGAATCAAAGTAAAAGGCGCAAATGTTCAAAAAACCACTTTCCTTACTAATTGTGATACCATGCCTTACAAATGCCGGCTTTTTATCTTACTTGATACATGTTTTTCTTTTAAAAAAACTATGCACATGACTCTCGATGAATTGGTCGGTCTCCATCTCTATCTTGATGATCTAATTGTGCATGAAAAGGGACTGATGATTACACCATATTTCCAAGTGATCGGTCCTTTCCAATTTGCTTTTGTCTTGTATAGGAATATCTCAAAATATTTACAAGAGCAATTGTTTCCCTACAACACTAACAACCCTCGCTTGAAATATTGCGAGGAACCAACATGAAAAGTTCTAATGTTCTCTAGATTTTGTTGTATACTAGTAGCCTAGCTATGGTTTCAATTTTTGTGCTTATTTTCTATGCTTACAG
Organism: Picea engelmannii; assembly: GCA_009831015.1. NCBI lineage: Eukaryota > Viridiplantae > Streptophyta > Pinopsida > Pinales > Pinaceae > Picea > Picea engelmannii. Next base: position 118,331 of record ML823646.1, read on the forward strand.
TACCTTGATTTCTTCCTTCTAAGTTAGGTTTTCTTTCCTTGTTGTTTTTCAAATTGAGTCTTTTGCTGCAGTTGTTTTAATTTCTGCATTATTACTTCTGTTGTGATTTTTGTCTTTATCATATTTTAGTGTTTGGTTAAGATAGAATGTTGGATCAATTCTGCCATAGTGACACTCTTGCAAAGCATTATTAGTCGATAACAATCAAGCTTACACAGATTTTATGATGTCTTCTCTGAAGGTCCCTTGAAATTGTTACATATTTCCACTGATGTCTTACAAGAAATTGGTTATTTCCCGCTTCTTCTTTCCATTTCTTCATCCATTGAGATCTTAAGAGAAAGTCTATAATTTTTCCTCCTTGAAAGTTAAGAGAATATTCCAGTTGAATTATTATGCATACAGTGATAAAAACCCCTCATACTTAACACTTTTCATCAATTATTCCCAAATTCCCGGTCATCTTTTCATTAAATCCGCTCACTTCCCCTTGTTGCCTAATTATACTAGTTAGGTCTTCTAAGATTATTTTTCTTGGTCTGTGAAACCATGAGTTTTGATTTCTAAATCTGTTGTAAACAAAGTTTCCTATGGAGTCTCTAGTTTGTTGATGATTAAAATTGTCAACGAAGTTTTTCCCGCAAAGTGTTGCTAAAGCCTATTATTATTAAAAACTAAATAATACTAGTAGGTGGGAGCCCCTTGAACTATTGAAGATTAGATTTGTTCACTTTTGATGTTGTGATGATATGCGACATGACTTACATGGTTGATGAGATACTATTTTTATTTGTTATGATTTGAGATTATGAGGTGTTGATTCCTAATGTTACTACAACCTATGCTATTTTGTTCTTATCACACCTACAAAAAAAACATGTTAGTGAAATTGCATGAAGGAAAGTTTTGAGAGAAGAAAAAATACTATAACAAATGGGATCTAATTCGGCAATTTTACTATACTACATGCAAACAATTGAAAATAAATAAAAAAATTGCAAGGGGGAGAGTTTGAAGATATCCTATTCACTATACTACATGCATGAAAGAATTAAAAATTATTGTTAAAGCCTAGATAACAAGTAAATGGTTATGCAATTGTGATTGGGTTATGGTTAAAACACATATGATATGGAATGTTGTTGGCGCATTTGGCAAGGTGATAGTTTTTTTGGTTATGTGAATGGTTGAATTATGTTATGGAATAAGTCGTGCTATTGGTTTTTAATGTGGTGGGGGTTTCGATACATGGTTTGATTAATGGTTAATGTGTTGGCATGTATTGATGAATTGTGGGTGGAGGCGACGTGCATTTACTGCATGTCACCTTTAACACTCTTATTAGCCACCACCCTAGTCAGGCTATTGTTCGATCTTGCTGCTGTGGTTATGCTTCGGATTTTTAGCAGGGAAGAACCGCTTGGCCAACTCTCGTTTTAAGGAATTCAATTACATGTATGTTCTTTATTTGACCATTTGAGACTCTGATATGGTTATGAAATGATATTGGCTCAGGTGTATTGTTTTATTCTTTCCTAAGTGTTGCAATTGTGTGGAATTGTGTCCTTGAGTTGTGGTTCTTCCTGCAATAATATTGAAGTCGTGTAAGTTATGGATCACCCTGGGTGGTAGCTCTCTGTTATTCTTGTTGGTTTAAGTGGAGGGGTTTTGTTTGGTATTGGGTGGAAATCTATCTTCACGCATTGTTACTAAATCCAGTCTTTGGATTTTTGGGTTTAATGGTTAAGGGAATCCCACATCACTGTGTTTTCTTCACTTCGACATTGGTTGGTTTTACTACTAAGGATCACAAAGTGGGTTTTTACTCAGCCCTATCTTCACCTCTGTGTTGTGATTGTTTGACTGAAGAGCATGAGGGTTATACCCTACATGCGTTAAGTAGCCATGGTCGGGCCAAACCAGAGCCTTACCTTTCGGTTATGGCCCCCCCTGTCGTGGATTTGTACCCATCCACAAATGAGTTGTGGTCCTTCTTGTGTATGCACCGTGCCCTCAGAGTTTCCACCATTACAAGGAATGGATCTGCTCTCCCTGTTTTGGATACGGGACAAACCTTAGCCTCCAGTCTAAATATTGGTAGAGAAGACCAGCCTAGCCTGTTGGTTTTACGACTTGGTTATCATTGATTGGTGGTATAATTGTCGAATTTTGAGCATGGGCTCGCCTAGTTGGTCATGTGAAATTCAGGTTAGTTGGTCTACAATCATTGGCTTTGTTATAACAATGGTAAACCAAACATTACCAATTGCACTTTCAAAGTATACAGTCACCCTTCTTATGTAATAACTTAGTATTTTTTAAAGAAGAAGGCCTCTGCCTCGATTTGAATCAATGCGTGGGTAGGCATTGTTGTCACAACTTGTTACGTAAATTGATTTTACGACAATGGAAAATTTGTTTGGATGATACACAGTCATTGGTATTGGCACTAATGATTATTCGGATGATAGATGGCATTGGTTACAAATGATTGATGTTGTTCATGCATGTCGCGTTGTGTGTATGGTGTTTTTTCAAAATGAGATGACGGGCATGGTAACTATGGTTTTCTTTGGGGCCGAATGACTATTGGACTGGATGAATGTAGAGAGTATATCCACTGCATCCTTATGCTTGTTTGATTGTATAAGCCTGAGTTGCACAACATAATCGATCACGGTGTGACTAAATCGAAGCAATGTTATATTAAATCGATGGCTCAACACGAGATGTTGAGTTATTACCGTGATTGAGTGTTTGTTTTTGTTAAAGTGGATTTATTGCATCACGGGGTTTTGTTGGCTACGCACTGTGTATAACATAGAAGGCTTGAGTTGTCACAGTCAGAGATACTCACAGATTTTTGAGCACATTTTGTTTCATACCGATCAATTGTTGAGACATGAGTTTTGTTGATACCTCGTCGTGTTGGATGGATGGTCCAGTTTTTAAGTCACATTGAATTGTTTTTTTTTACAATGGCAGAACTACATTGCCTGGGAAAATTACCCCGTGCATAGCTTGTGTCTAAATGGTGACTGTGGGTTGTATCTTTAATTGTCAATTCGGGTGTGGAAATTTGACCTTGATTTTTTTGGTTACTGCCTATATATGTTTCATGAATATCATTGCATTTAAATGATAGGCCTGATTGTAGTGATAGTGACTTCATTGTTAATTCGAAAACATGACTTTTGAATATTATTATGGATTGAAATGCATGGGAAGTGGTTGATTTTGATGGTTAATAGAGTGGAATGACTATTGTTTGGAAATTGTTATAAGATGCAAACAAGGGAGAAAAATCCTTCTTACAGATTGTGTGGGATGCCTACTGTCTTGTGATGGCACTGTGTTGGATATTTGATTATGAATAGTGAACTAGTAAATGAACAAAAAATATTATTTGGTCAAATGATTGATGGTTGATGCATCTCCTTTCACATATTTTTTTATGGATCACTGAATTAATTTCATGAACAATAATCATTCTTCTTCCCTTCCATTATTTCACTTTCCGCTAATTACAAACCCTATCACCTCCCACATTCATTTTTCCACTCTTTGTTCTAAGATCGATTACAGTCAAGAGAATTTTTGTGTTAAAGAAGATGAAGGTAGCAGTGTCTTGTGTGGATTACAGTGAGGTTTTATTGGTTTGCTTTATAGTTTATTGTTGTTGTCATTGAGTGGTGACCATGTCTTTCCCCCCTCATTATATTATATTTTCGCTCAATACAACCCCCTCACATATCCCAGAACCCTTTTCAATCCTTGCTCATTGATAAACATCAAAACGATTTGTATGGATTGGATTGCATGAGTCTGATACATTGTGGAGCCAAATCTATTTCATATTTTTAAGAGTTGTCATGTATGGTTATTTAAAAGACTATTTTCTAATTGAGCACGCATGCAGGATGAGTTTTTTCAGTCGAGGTAGCCATGGATGAGGAAACAAAGGTAGAGGTAATTGGAACCAAGGCCCAATAAGGCCTAGGTTCTCCATACATTTTGACGTCGATTCACAAGAGCTTGACCAATTGTTTCATGCCAGATTCTTCAATTGGATTGGGCAAGGAATAGTCCAACCTAGGCTTGAAAGGCCTCCTTTCCAAGTCCTGCAAGCCCCCAGTATCTGTGTACCTCCTCATGTCTCGTTACAACCTGAGGTCCCTGAAAATGATGGATGACAAGAGATTGTCCACCCAACAGACTCCCAACATTGTGGCTGGCCCAACTTGTCTTTGCTTCCTCCTCCGCTGGTTAACCCCATTTCCCAAGCTGCCCCTGATCACTCACCGGTGCAATCCTTCCATTCTAGAAAGATATTGAAAATTGAGGTCCACCATGCCCTTGATAAAGGAAAAGCCACTACTTCCCCCTCCTCACCCTCCAATGGCTCTGACAAATCCGTGTCTTCCCGGATGCATTTGAGGGACGATTGCTCCCACGTGATCAACAAAATTACACCTAAAGGCTCTACACAACCAAAGGAAAATTTAGGAAAATAAAGAGGTGACAACAACAATCAAGGAAGGGTTGCATCACAGACTGGGAAATATGGTTTTTGAGTTTTTATTGTATCTATTATTTTATGACAATTGATTTAAGGGATCTTTGGACAACATATTTATTTTGGATATATGAGTATTATTTTTGAAATAATTTCAAATTTCATGAGTTTAAATTTCCAAAAGTGAATATGTTGTGGGAGGCACAAGGAGGTGTGTTTTGCTTAACTAATGGTTATGTTATGATTGTTATGAACTAAAGGGAGTCACAAGGGGTCCCACCTACTAGTTATTATTTCTTTATGACCCTTATTATAATTATTACTCTTCCCCCTAACTAAAGTTAGTTCAGTCTTTTAATTAACTTAACTAATGAATTGGTTCAACTTCTTCAACCAATTCTAATTTGTAAAAAGCAAAAGGAAAGGGAGGAACAAGGGGAGGATAGAAGAAGAAGCATGCTAAGGTTCGCTCTTTGAGTTTATGTTGAGATAATTTAGTTTTCATTCATTCATATATTCATCACAACCTAATTCTCTTTTATGATAGCAGGGTCTTATTGTAGACAACAATATTCAGGGCTGAATCAAATCATTCAGACACTTGTTTTTCAGAGGTGTTGATCTATTTTTGATAGTCTCTGTAGACTTGTCTGTTTGTGAATTAATATTCATGACTAATAAAGGCTATTGTGCAGAGTCGAGTCGACAACAATCTGTGGCAAGATGATCTAGCTTTTAGAGTTCAATTTTGGTTTTCTATCAGAGGTCCTTTTGTATGTTCCATCGGGGATGTCTAAGTTTGAATTTGGTCCAAGATTTCTGTATGAGATTTTTTAAAGAAAATGTCTCTTTGGTGAATTGGAATGAAATAAAGGATTTATTTATGTCTCATCTGTCTTGATTGTCATATTGGTGTCTTTACTTTTGTTCTTACATTTATTTCAGCAACTGTTATATTCAGAAAATTACATAAAAAGTGAATTTCCAACAAGCTTTTTGTTGATAAAAGACTAGCCTAAGAACTCATAATTAATACTTGTGAGTTAGGATGTTATTTTTGTTGGCTATAAACATAGGGTGATATTCCTGTCTACTTTGATTTAGCCAAGTAAAGTCTGAAAATGTTTGAGTAAGATCAATTCATATATTTTCCTCAACATTGCCCTCCTGGAAAATTCTCTCCCTTCCTCCTGAGCTCATAAGGTGAACTCTCAACACCTTAGGTGCACTCCTTGTTCTAGACTTAGTTCTTTGGGGGATTCTCCCTCGGCCTGATGGAAAGGTTTAAGGAATCTCCTTTCCTTTGTCATTGCACTTCTTGCAAAGCCTTCCCACCAGAATGTTCAAAAATTATGGGACTCTTCAACACCGTCACTCGTGTTGCTTCTTCGAATGCCCACGCAAGCCATATGCCCTCCTGGCAGAGTTTTCCAGAGTGTTCAGTAACTATGGACTGTGCTTCTCTCCACATAGTATTTATTTTCAAGGGGCTTAACCACCTTGAAATTTCTGCCTGAGTCTATAAATCAATCTGGTGTGCCCTCCTGGAAGCTTCTCTTATGATTCCACTGAGTTCAGACACACACCCCTTGCATCGGCTTACAAATTTTCCTCTCTTTGGCACGCACTCCTTGCACTCAACCTAGAGAACCAGACTTAAATTAACACACTCTCGGATAGGAAACTATATCTCTATCCCTGCAGATGATATCTAACATTCATCTACAATTCACAAACATGTGAAAGACTTTCACCAAACAACATCCATTGAACATAAATGTAAACCAGGAAAAACTATCATTTTCTATTAATGGTGGAATGCCAAATTACAATGGTGGATTCTGAGCTACAACTGAGTCTTGTCTCTCTATGTTTCTCTCCCTACAACCTGACCAACCTAACCTTGGCAACAATCTCAAATATTTATACAAGAGGGGCTCTATGAGCTTCCCTCACAAGATAACAAATGGTGTCAAATCACCAACCCTAATGCCTATTGAAAGGGAAAATTACAATGATGGCTATCTGCTCCAAATTAGATGCAGATCCATTTTTCCATCAACCTATCAATGGAAACCTTATCTCCATATTGTGTGAAAGCACAATTTTTATCCTTCCAGCTTGTCTTCAATAAATGCCTGGATCTCATCTTGGATTCTCAAGGAAAAAAAAATTTGAAGAGGATGATGCCTCTCCTTCCTTGAATGCACACCATGTGTGAAATCAAGTTGTCACGTGATAAGGTAGAGAAATGCTCATGCATCATAATCCACAAAGGAAAAAATCATGAGCTCCTTCTCATGAGCTTTCCAATGTGGTTGAAATCCACCTGGATCCCAAACTTTCTCTTGGAGCTGTCTCTCAACTCCTTTTCTCTGTTGCTTCTACTCTTGCATATTCCCTGCTACTCGTGCATGTATTCTATCATCCGACTTCCTCATGCTAACAAATTCTTCTGTTGATTCCAAAATCATCTTCCTTATCTCCTCGATCACCTTGTCCAGCTGCTCCCTCGGCTGGTTCTTCTGTTGCACACTAACTCACTGCATTCCCTCCTTGTCAATGGGAAAGTCACACCGACTTCCCAAGACATCTTATTCCTTTGTGGACTTAGCTTACCACTCTTCTGCAGCCTTCATCCTTCCTGCAGATCTCTTGTCACTGGGCTTCTACTCCACTATTACCTCTCTTGGTTCTTTGGCTGGTTTAGTTCCAGCTCTCACCAACTACAACTCAGGTTGGCGTATCTTCCCCAACATGGATATCTCCTGGAAGCCACCTTCTGGTTCTGGATTTCCCAACCAATTCTCTAGTGCCTTTAACTCCAATTCCCACTGAGTGAATAACTCAACTGGGCATTCTCCCATTTGGACAAACATCAATATATGTTCCTTTTCTTCCATGGCAGTCTCCGTTGGTTGTCTTCCTGTCGCATTTGCAACATCTATGCTAGCCTCTCCTCAACCGCTTGGTAGGAATATCTCAACCCCTCCAATGATCAAAACAGTCCTTTGATCCTCCTTCTCTGTGAAAGAAGTTTGTAACTTCTCATCATCTTCATTCACACGACTCACAGTTTCGCATGAATCTCCATCTGAGTGAGGTCTCTCTCCTGCCCCCTCTTCATATGTCAATGAAATCTCAGCTGATCTCATATCTTCTCCCTTGCCCACTTGGAAATATGGGATGTCTCTTCTTCCCACCTGGCATTTTATGATATCCACCGATCCACTCTCATTTCCCACCTGGAAACCTATAAGATCCTTGTTGGATCTCTTTCCCTTATGATCGAGGTTTTCAACATGCCTCAACCACCTTTTTAACATCTGTTGCTGCCTCCAGGCCAACAAATTCTGAGCATGCCATCTGACTATCCTCTTCAAAGGCCATTCATACCTCCAGTGTACCTTTGATTCCTGCAGCATCTTGAATGCTAGCTCCTCCATTTGTGCTTGGATTTTACTGAGCTCCCTATCCATCTCCACTTTTATCTTATGCGAATGGAATTCTCCTCGATCATGTTTATGACCATCAATGGACATCTCTCTTTGTCCACATCTCACCTCGCTGCTTACTATCTGTTGCATGCCTTACAACAATTCCAACAGAGCATAGCACCCTGTCTTCCTAGTTTGCAGAAATCAATTCTGCACCAGCTCCTTTGTATTTTCCTCTTCTCCTGAGAGAAATTTAGCTCTGATACCACTATGGTATCATACTATCTCTATACCTACTTATCTCCGCCCGAGATAAATTTAGCTCTGATACCACTCTAGTATCAGACTATCTCTATACCTCCTTCTCTTTGCCTGAGAGAAATGTATCTCTGATATCACTCTGGTATCAGACCATCTCTGTACCTCCTTCTCTTTGCCTAATATAAATTTAGCTCTGATACCATTCTGGTGCAAACCCCATTCCCTCCAAATTTCTATTTGACTTCCCGGTCTTGGATCGTTTAAGTTGTTGAACTTGATGGTTCGTCGGGATCCTGATGGAACTGATTTAAATTGACATAGGCCCTTTTCTCTTCCTTGATACCTACTATGGGACACATGTGGACCCTCTCCTTGTGCTTTTAACTCTTGAGCCAACGTTACTAGATATCGAGGCTAGAATTCCTCGTTGATGTGACCACAAACTATGACCATGGGCCAACTCCCTTCACGACCTTGCACTTCAGAACTTTTGCGAGTGACTTACTCCTTCTCGATTTCTAAATCAATGAATTCTTCAGGACTAGATCTACGGTCCATGCTCTTCTCACGATCAACGACTGTGATCGAATCACGAGTTCAGACTATGTGAGTCCTGTCTCCTCTCGACTCTTCTTCTTCCGATCGCAAATCAGTGATGCATTGATCCTTTTCCATGCGCCCTTCCAGATCCAACTATCTGTATTTGAGATTGCTCTTCACAACTTCATGAAGATCCTTGTTCTCTTCTGCAAACCTTCTAAAGTTCCTTCTCCTGAACTTCTCTATCTTCTACCACCTGTCTCTTCCTTCACGATGGGTGACTTCTCTGTCTTCGGGACTTCGACAACTCCTCGACTCCTTTGAACAATTAGTGAAATTTCTCTTTCAAGACTTAGACTGTTCTTGAAGGTTTTCTTTACTCCTTACACAAATCTGTGCCACTCTCCTGCGACTTTGCTTAGCTTGAAAACCTTCACGGTTCCAATTTCCTTTGCGAGTTTCTCATGCCCTCCTGGAAACTTCTTGCCCTTCCTCCAGAGATTATAAGGTGAACTCTCAACACCTTAGGCACACTCCTTACGCTTGACTCAGTTCTTCGACGACTTCTCCCTTAGCCTGATGGAAATGTTTAAGGCATCTCCTTTCCTTTGTCGTTGCACTTCTTGCAAATCCTTCCTTCACCAGAATGTTCAACAATTTTGGGAGTCTTCAACACCTTCACTCATGTTTCTTCTGTGAATGCTCACGTAAGCTCGATGCCCTCCTGGGAGAGTTTTCCAGAGTGTTCAGTAACTTTGGACTGTTCTTCTCTCCACACAGTCTTTATTTTCAAGGGACTTAACCACCTTAAAATTTCTCCCCAAGCCTGTAAATTAATCTAGTGTGACCTCCTAGCAGCTTCTCTTCTGACTCCACTGAGTTCAAACACACACTCCTTGCGTTGGCTTACAAATTTTCCTCTCTCTGTCGTGCACTCCTTGCACTCAGCCTAGAGAACCAGACTTAACTTAACACACTCTCGGATAGGAAACTGTATCTCTATCCCTACAGATGATTTCTAACATTCATCTGCAATTAACAAACATGTAAAAGACATTCACCACACAACATCCATTGAACACAAATGTAAAACGGGAAAAAATTTCATTTTCTATTAATGATGGAATTCCAAATTACAATGGTGGAGTCCGAGCTACAACTGAGTCTCAGCTCTCTGTGTTTCTCTCCCTACAACCCGACCAACCTAACCTTGGCAACAATATCAAATATTTATATAAGAGGGGCTCTACGAGCTTCCCTCACAAGCTAAAAAATGGTGTCAAATCACAAGCCCTAATGCCTCTCGAAAGGGAAAATTACAATGATGGCTATCTGCTCCAAATAGGATGTAGATCCATTTTTCCGTCAACCTATTAATGGTGACCTTATCTCCAGCTTGTGAAAAGCGCGATTTTTCTCCTTCCATCTTGTCTTCAATAAATGCCTGGATCTCATCTTGGATTCTCGAGGCAAAAAACAATTGAAGAGGATGGCGCCTCTCCTTCCTTGAATGCACACCATGAATGAAATCTAGTTGGTGCATGTTGAGGTGGAACAATGCTCCTGCATCATTAGACAACCTCTATCTGTACCAATAACTTCAACAACATAACTCAACCAAAATCCCTCAAACATGAACCAATACTAATCTTCAGTAGATCTTCCTCAGATCAACTCTACAACAAGCCCTAAAATTCCAAGAGGGAATCCAACAGATTTACAAGGAAAACCCTCAACCAGATTCATAAATACAACACTACACATATGAAAACCATACCTTTTTCTTCTTGTAGCATTTTGTTGTCGCAGTTTTGCTGTCGTGATTCTGCTGTCGCAGTTTTTCTGCCACGATTTTTCTATTGCACTTTTCCTGCCGTGATTTTCCCACTGCACTTTTTTCCACACGTTTCGTGCCACGATTTTCCTACCGCACTTTTTCTGCTGCACTTTTCCTACCATATTGTTTTTCTCGCATTTTTCCTGCCGCTATTTTTTTGTCGCAGTTTTTCTATCGCAGTTTTCTTTATCAATAATACATGCCCAAATAACCTTTCAAAAAATAGATATTCAATATGTTCTAATGGGAGAGCCTTTCTCTCTTATTTATACTTCCATGTATCTTCCTCAAGGGGTTACCTTCTAACCAACTTAACCCACTTTTCTTATTTTAGGGCTAACCCACTTCTAACCACTTGTCTACAAATAGTAAATTCTCCACTTCTAGTTGCAACTAAATTATTATTTAATTAATTTCTTTTGCAACCACTTTGAATTATCCATAAATAGTAAACTCGCCACTTCTTGTTGCAACCACTTTATTATTTAAATAATTTCTCTTTGCAACCACTTTAACTACTTTATTATTTAAATACTTTATCTTTACTCACAACTTCTTGTTGCAACTAACTTTTCTATAATTAGTCAATTCATAACTTCTTTTCCTTTAACTAACTTCTTGTTACAACCACTTTATTATTTAATTTATTTCTTGATGCAACAACCATGCCCATGATTAACTCCTAGTTACCATCAATTTGACTAGTACACTTATTCTAGAAGATTCTAGAATAATTGACTTATTTGACCTTCTAGGGGCTTCTAGATAACTCATGAGGGTTCTCCAACTTTATATGGCCATAACTCTCTAACCGTGAGGAGTTATGTGACGTTCTGCATATAATTGGAAATGGTATGACATGTAATATCCATATAGAATAGTCTTACCTGAAAATATATCAAACTTCATACCATTATACATCAATCAAACTGAAGTCCCTTAATCATATTGTTGGGGCTACCAGAATTTTCTACCAGACTTGCTTCAAGGGTTTCCATCAATGACAACCAACCCAATTGATCAACAATATCCCCCTTTGGCATTGATGGCAACACTCTGATGCAATACTGAAGTCATATCACTCATGCTCCCCTTGTGACCATCACTCCCCCTAGAACCATGCCTTTGTTCTCTCTCTCAAATCATCTAACTCTCTATCATGCATGTGATAAATCTCTCCCTCTTTGACATCAATGGGAAAGGTAACTTCCCATCCGAGGCTGCTCCCCCTAACTGAACTTTCCTTGGGGATGCTCCCCCTGACTGAACTCTTCCTGAAACTGCTCCCCCAACCTGAACTATCCTCTTTATGGTGCTTCCTCATGTAAATCTAAGAAATATAAAATAATAATTCAAAAGCATTCATTTTGGAGTAGAAATTACTCCGAGTCTCTGGAAAAGATACTCAAAGAATTCCCTTGGAAGAGGTTTTTTGAAGATATATGCAACTTGTTCCTTTGTCCCCACATATTCAACTATGATTTTCTTCTTTGTAACCTGTTCCCGTAGAAATTGATACTTGATTGGAATGTGCTTCGTCTTGGAGTGAATCACTGGATTATTTGAGATAATGATAGCACTTGTATTATGACAATATATAGGAATGGGATCATCATACTCAACCTGTATATCTATCAAATTTTGTTTCATCCATAGAACATGTGTACAACATGATGTTTCTGCAATATACTCTACTTCAGTTGTAGACAATGATACTGATGATTGTTTCTTGCTTAGCCAAGATACCAAACACTCACCCAAGTAGAATGTCTCTCCACTGGTGCTTCGTCGGTCATCAATGCAACCTGCCCAATTTTCATCTATGTAGGCAATAAGTGATAGATCCTTTCCTTTTGGATACCATAATTCAAAATCTTTTGTGCCCTTGAGATATCTGAAAATCCTCTTCACTGCGAAGACATGTGATTCCTTTGGTGCTGCTTGAAATCATGCCACCTATCCAACTTCCTTCATTACATCTGGTCTAGGTTTTGTCACATATTGTAAGATTCCAATCATTGTTTTGTACTGCCTTTGGTCTGTAGACTTTGAATCATCATCTTTTCTCAACTTGCAATTGGTTTGCATAGGAGTGTTAACTAGTTTGCAATCTTCCATTCTGAACCTCTTTATCATTTCT
>ML823647.1:6382-18825 GCA_009831015.1 Picea engelmannii
AGGTTTGGCCCCGACCATCGACCCTCGATACCTTGTCAGCTAGGTGAGTAACAGTCTTCAATATAAGATCATCGTGTGGCAGGGAGGAAAACACACAAAGCAACTCGGAGCACGAATGAGGATGAATTCAGAGTTAACTAAGAGGAAATACGGTTTGTCTGAATGGCGTGAACAAGGGGCGTTATGCAAAGAATATCAGGCTCAAAAATATGTTCTGAATCAGACAAGAAAAGATATGGACAAAGAACACAAGAAATGCATACACAAAGAAAAGAAACGATACATCCAACCACTACAACCAAAATCCTTTCATCAAAGTTTCAGGACTTTTACATTAGATTTCAATCGAGCTCAAATTACATACAATATACATTGTCTACACTATTTGGCCAACCAACCCGGTTTACATTAAAAACATGAAAATCTTCAAAACTGTCAATATTTGTGCCACGTCTGAGAATACAAAATAGAGTTAGTTAATCATGTCTCTTATGTGCATTGTCAAGGTCCACGTGGACTTTCTCCCCAGCTACTTCACGTTCTCTAAGATGTTTCTTATCTTGTTCTTTTGATGCCCTTTGTGCTTCGTGTAGTTGCATGATTGTATCTTGCGCTTCCCAGAGCTGTCTCTTGAGCCATGTCACGTTCCATTCATGACCTTTTGATACTGACACCTCAAGGGTCTTTGCCTCCAATTGTCGTCTTAATTCTCTATTTTCCTGGTAGAATTCGGCAATGACAAGTTGTGCACGTTTCAGCTGCCAAGTCGGCTCTCGAACGTTAGTGCCCGTGACATATGTCCTCCTCGTTCTGCTCCCGCTTCCCCAACTTGTGACTTAGATAGGCTCTAGCCTAATATGCGCATAAGTAATTCCTCAACAACTGATATTGCACACGGCTCGCTTGGGATTTGGGTTTCCCCAGCTTCCTTATTCTTCCTTATCCTTCCCCTTCTCCGAGGTATTTGTTGTTGGGGAGGCATGTCTTCCAACGTCCTTCCTTTCAGCACAAATTCTTCCACTTCATCCTTTGCATGATTTGATATCATCGTTTCTGCATGTAGGTAGGAACCTCCCTTTGAAACCTCGAGAATGCCCGCTGTGAGTAAGAACGAATCCCAGGTGATTTGGGGCTCAAGCCTAGCACTTTTGTTGCTTCGCGTGCCCCTTCTTATGTTTTGAGGGGTTCCCATGGTGTGACACATATCTGTATTATGTGAGGGGAACTTTGCGAGGGCCCAAAGAGGAAAAATTGATCAATCTGGGCTCGCAAGACGAACTACCAAGAGTGCATAAGCTCGTCTGGTGAGTAGAATACATGTAGAACATCCATAATTTATAACAGAGTGGGCAGTGGGTGGAAATGTGCTAGGGAACATTGAATTCATGGCGAATGGATGTTTTGGAGAAAATTGAAGATTTTATGTGGCACATCTACGTGATGAGTACGTTTCGGGGCGTGTGAGATACAACTGATAGGAGTTGCAGGGTGTGTGTGATACGATCATCGTGATTTTTCATTCCCCAAGCCTTCATGATGAGTTGATGATGGTTGTTTCACTTGTTGATGCGACTTTTGTTTAAACAAATTTCCTCGACCCGAGGAACTTAACGACTTCCCTTATGACAGGACCTGACTCTTTTCGAACATACAGATACTCTTAACACATGTTTGACTCTGACATCCTTTCTTTTGTCCAAGGGAAAACCGGCCACTGGCGTCACTTCAACTCTCACATTATTTTGTACCCAATCTTTCATGTTGTGGCACGTGGATGTAACCTGACTAAGACCCACCCTAACTAGAGAAAGATGACAGCACTAACAAAAGTGGAGCAAGCAATTCGAAAGTTGCAGAGATCTCATGAGTATCAAATAACTAGGTTTAGCAAGCTTTATAGGTATGTACCAGTTTGGATTTTTCATGCTTACACTTTATACATGTATTTTACCAAGTGTTGCTATATACGCAGTCTCTAGAAGATTTTAATTTTGATTGTAGGAAAGATGCCTCTGAGTATTGAGAAAGAATGGCTTGGGAGCCCCGTTGGGAGATTCAAGAAAAATGGGCCAAGAGCGAGAAGAGTTGGGTCAAAATCAACAAGGAAATGAAGGATATTGGATTCCCCAAGTTTGGTACACCCAATGACTTTGTTGACTTGCGTGACATAGTCAAATCACACACCGAGAAAGATTCATCCTGGGCCGAGGAACTAGAAAAGGTGATAGACACAACACCAGGTCAGGTGCGTGTGATAGTTTATGGAACACCCGATCAAATCTCAGGCCATGTTGCAACAATTAAGTGTCAGTATAGTCAAATACCAGGCACATGCGGTAGAGATAAGGGATATTCACTCAGCCCTGATGGAACAACATAGATTCTCATATGTCAATACCTGGGAGGATCTATTCATCCAATGGTCGAAGTATGAGAAGAGTCACCCTCTTAAGTGATATCTTGAGATGACTCAAAGAAGACTCATAGGAGTGAACGCCATGTGGTGAATTCTCTTTTGCTTATCTGCACTTTAGTTTTTATTTTTAGTTAATTTTATGTTATAAATAAGAGCATCGATTGATTAGATAAGGGTCGATGGTTGTTGCAAGAAACTCTCATTTTTTGTTTTATTAAGAACTATTTCAGAGTTGCCTTTAATTAAGAAGTCCTTCTGGACCAGAGATAAGTTTATGTTTTCATCAAATGTGTGTATGATTGGATGTGGACAAGAACTATTTCCTATTCCATCTCATGAATGGATGCAGTAACAAGTAAGAGCTATTAAATCTATTGATAAGTTATTTGATGCAATTGTTTACAGTTCTTTCTTTAATGATGAAAATGAATCTTTGTGTTATTATGAGATCGATGATTATAGTTGAGCGAATTATTTTACTTGCTGTCATTTATCACATGCATGTTTTCTTCTGATAATTTGTATCTCAATCAGTAATTGGAGTATTCACATGGTTAACATATTAGTACTAGGACTGTGGTATACGATCATTACCTTCACTCTAGAGTAAAGGGCTATCCCAAGATCAACCTCTTCTCCAGTAGTTTAATGTGTTCCCATTTTGTTATCTAGTTTGTTTATACCAGATTTATCTTATACCAGTCCTACCTAAGAGAAAATACAAAAAAAAGAATGTCCGAACCGAAGGAGAAAACCTTCAAAAGAAGACATAAATCCCATCGATTATTTCGGTCAAATCGCAAGATCTGGAGAACCAATCCATCATTAAACGCTGCAGAGTCTAATTGGGCCTCGATGGTGGGTTTGGTTCCTACTATTGAGTTAAAGGGATTTAGGCCCCATCAACAAGTCCACTTCAACAAAATAGGTCTACCCTGGGAATACACAATGGATATCTAGGAGGAATATTAAGTACATCAAAATCACTGAACCTGTGATGACATGATATTCCAAAGATGTGGCCAACCAAAAGGGATAATTGTAGATGAAGAAAGAGATAGAGAAGAAGCTCGAAATAAAGCAGAAGAGGAGGTGGTCAAAGAATCACCTACCACCTCTACCTAAGCACACTTAGGATCGATAGGAGAAGAAAAGGAAACACTAGCCGAAAATAAAAGAAGAGATAAAGAGAAAGTCCACAAGAAGAAAAATTATGTTGCCAAGAAAAAATGGAAGATTGAGGCAGAGAAGGCCAAAGACAAAGATGAGGAAGAAGCAAAAGCTGTAGTAGAAAGGGAGACCAAACAAATAGAAGAAGCAATCAAATAAGCATAATAAAGAGAAGCCAACGAAGCAACAGAAAGAGAATCCAAAGAAGTGGCCGAAAGCAACAGAAGCAAAAAAATAACAGAAGGATACAGAGGAAAAGGGTAATGACACTCACCCAATGGATACAGATCCCCTAGAGGTATAAATTGTTGGAATCAACACAAATACACCAGTCAGTGGGTTAGGGTTGGGACTCTGGACACCATTTCAACCAAGTGAACTACTTGATTTGAGAAGCTTCACTTATGATAGAAAGAACGATAAGATCATGCAGGAACGGTTGAAGAAAGCGTTGGACCCTCCCTTTTTGGAGAAGACTCGACTTTGCCAAAACATCACATTTTTGTAGTAGTTAGACTGTGTTGGGAAAAAACACAACACACCAGCAGAGAATCCAAGCAGTGGAAAGTGATAGCTTAGAGGGCTAGAAAGGAATGCAATTTCCCACCAGCTAGAAGGGACAATAGAAAGCACCAGAACCTTCTAGTGGAAACAAAAAAAAATGTAGAATCAAGAAAGCACAATAACAAAAGAAAGAAAGAAATAAGTCTGGGGAAAAACCCGATAGCGAGGAGTTATGTAACAGGTTGGGATTAAGTTATAAGAGAGTTACTTGATTGATGAGTCATTCTGGGGTTTTGTTATGAATCACTATCATTATTGTAAATTCTTGTTCTTTATAGGCTCTTGACAGTTGTATTGATTTCAAATTTAGGAATACTTTAAATGCTTGTTGTGATCATACCAACTGCGGGAACCCCGTGTATCGAGTTTATAGTTGATATGTTATTCTCTGTACAATATGGAAACAGAACTTTGTATCAGATGTTATGATATGATATTAATCTAGGAGATGACTGGTTCCCTAAAATTTTGGTAAATGGTGTATGCATTTTGATGAACTCTGTATTCTTCTTTTGCGCAAGTCTCCATTATGCATATTGGATCTCTTCACTACTTACATGCAATTATTGATTTGTTTGGTTACTTTGCTTCCCGTGGATTTATTCATGTATGATGCACAAATCATTATATATGTTGTTTAACTCTGTTTAGACTGTGTCTGACCTGTTTACCATCCCAACCATGTGATCAATTAGTTGGTTTGTGTTCTTCCCACCACTGCATTCTCTTCAACCTCACTCCATTTTACATAAGTCTCGGTAGTGATTCAGGTGAGACCTCCTTCCCTTGCGAAAGGTTGAATATGCCAGTGCTCTAGACTACAACAATTCCTTTTTTGGCAAACTCCGAGAACCATGGTGTCCAACCATGCGCCAACAAATGGTTCAGTTGTTTGGACCTGATTTCAAAGCGATATTTCAGAAGATGTAGCATCATATTTTCAAGTCGGATATTGATAGGTGGTATAGCACCATTTTTTTCATTCACTAGGACCAATCCCCATAGCCTGTTATATACACGAAGAAACCCAAAAGCAAACCCACTGTTGGGATGTCCTTCACCGTCAATTCTACCATAATTTCTCTTTTACAAGTAAGTCCCCTGAACTCACTTTAGCATTGTAACAAATTAAAAGCTTGTTATTCAAATATAAGTTCAAGCCGGCCTATCCCCCTATAGTTTGTTATGTGCATAAACACATGCATTTTTCTAGCTTTCACCCATTGTTGGCCCTTGACCAAGTTTTGGGAGATTCTTGATCATGTTGACTTATTTTGGGACTTCGACAGTCTGTCGAAGGAGGAGCAGAAGATGAAGCAGAGATCACGGGATCTCGACCCCTTTTTGGGTCCTTTTTGGGATGTGGGAATATGTAACGGGAATGGGATATCGTCCCATGGGTTTACCCGTGTTTAGGCCTATTTTGTAATATATAAATAAGTGCTTAGGCTAGATAGAAGGTGTGTGTAAGTGGTGCATCTATGTGATGTGAATGTATGCTAAGTGCAAGAAGAGTTTGTAAGTGTTTTGTGCATGACTGTAAGAGACTTGCAGAGCTAAGTGCAGTTCCTTGTAGCAGATTGTGGAAGGCTTAGTGCTGGAACGCAAGGAAGAATGATCTAACAAGTTGCGCAGATCTTTTGTCTTATGTAGAGTAAGGGTTTTGAGGCTCTGTGCTTGTAAACGATTAACTGAAGATAAGAAAGAACAAGAGTTGGTGGACGTATCCCCAGGGTGGGGGTGAACCATGTAAATACTATGTTATGCTACTTTGTGCCTTGTCTTGACGTGTTCATATGTTATTTGCTAAGTGTTTTGATATGTTTAGATAGATCTACTTATGCTTTGTGCTTATGATATGCGAGAATGTTAGATCTGATCTATATGGCCATGATTAGTGCTTAGTCTACTTGATCTGATCTATATACCTATGCCAAGTGCTTAAATACATTGGATTGGTGTGAATGATGCGAAGCTATGTTTTATCAGCGAAGTGGGTATTGATTGCATATTATGGAACTGACGGTGCTAAGTGATTTATTAAGTAGTACAATCACAAATTGGTGTCCCAACTAAGGTTGCAGACACGTGAGTCTTCCAACCACCCCCACCTCTACCTCATATGAGACTTCATCTACTTCGCAGGTGTTGTCGAAAGGGCCGGTAGTTAGGGTTTTGTTATTGCGTTGTTGTAGCATTGAACCCTAGGTCTTCCCCTGTACCAACACCCATCTCTTCAACCAACAAATCATGTAATTGCGCCACTACCTATTTACTGTAGTAAGGTTGATACTGCACCAGATGATCCCGAAAATTTAGAAGACCTGAGGCATCTATCCTTTAAAGAGTCCAAAGGCACTAGGATTATTCAGGATACAATTTCTCCTTAAGCTAGTAGATCCTAAATTAACTCTCTGAAATTGCACAATGTTAATATAGGCAGTACGAAGCATCCTGAGATAGCCTCTATAGGAGATTATTGGGACAAACAAACCATGATTGAAATTTAGGCCCTATTGAGGGAATACAAGGACCTATTCCCCACCAACTTCTCGAATCTGAAGGGAATTAATGGAGATCTAGG
Organism: Picea engelmannii; assembly: GCA_009831015.1. Lineage (NCBI taxonomy): Eukaryota > Viridiplantae > Streptophyta > Pinopsida > Pinales > Pinaceae > Picea > Picea engelmannii. The sequence continues at coordinate 13,117 of ML823647.1, forward strand.
AGAAATGAGAATTGAATTGAAGCCTGATGCGAAACCTGTTAAGCATCGACCATACCGTCTGAACCCTAGAGTCAAAGAAAAATGGAGAGAAGAATGGATACACACTCACTATATCATTGTCAACAAGTTGGGCAAAGAGATGAAAAATAGATTGCTAAGTGAATGGGAATATGTTCAAAATTGCACAAGGCTACTCAAGAACTGATCAGAGGATGTCAACTTCCTCCACCGGTTGATCTTGGACAGACCTTCGTTATGGAAGAATTAATCGACAAAATCCAAGACAACACCAATCAAAGGTGGGAAATTACTGAGGAAGCTATTGAATTAACCATGGACCTCGTAGAACAACACATTGTACAACCGACCAGACTCCACACCAACACCATGATCCAAACATTCATGGACACTTTATCTAAAGGCATGCAAGTCATCTAAGACAACACGACCATGGACACTGTTGCACTCGAAGAACTACTATACTGAAGGATCATCTCATTGTATGATCAACTGGAAATGCAGATAATATATCTTAGAGACAAGATTCCTTGAATAATACGAAATAACAATCTAGAAATCATTATCTCCTGCCTCTTATTTTGTCTTTTTTCAATTGATCTCAATTTTGTCTTTAGTGTACACTTGTCACTAGGAAATAGGAAACTGAACCATTTTGTAACAACCTTTTCAAGAGGAAGGAAAAGAGTCACTTAGTTGTTACTAAGAATTGTATAAGAAATAGAAGAGGCTCATTTTGTAAGGACTTTTGGGATTTTCAAGCAATGTATATACCCAAGAACTAATTCAAGAACACATACTTTGTTAATGAATATTGAGAAGCCCTCGGGGCCAGTTTTTTGAAGAAGGAACACCTGTGTGTGAATCTATTTTTGTTGTGAATTATTTCAAGTGGATATGTATGTTGTTCACATGTACTGTAAGAATGCTTGCTTTCTTATAGATTAAATCTTATCCACTCTATATTATTCTACAATTTTAAGTATTTTTTCACATATCTTTAAGTCCTAAGATTGATGAGTTGTTAACATATGCATTGATATAATCTAGACTGTTCTAGTGATATATATTTTCATGCACTTGCTTTTTGTTATGATCTTCTATTTTAGCTACCTGTGTGGAATTTTATGCAGAATTTGGACTCATTTACAGCTCGTCGATTAATTTAGTATTCTCATAGCTAGGATAGATTAGAATAGATTAGAGTAGATTAGTTTGTTTTCAATACATAGTCTTCATCTGCATATTTACATTGCATATCCATCCATCATTCATCTTGATTGGTAAACTAGACCGTAATTGGCCAAAACCCCAAAAAAGTAGCAATGGTAGTCGGGCCAAATTCCAGATGGGACTCCTAATCCAAACAATGCATAGTCTAGTTGGGATAGTGTACTGAGGAGTAGCCCTTGTTGTTGTCGGTCGAATTCAGACTCGTAAATAGAATTGGCGCTAGAAGGAGGGAAATTTCTATGGCTTACATAAATGACTTACACAACCGAAATCAGTCTTTAGGAAATAAACCCAACCCTTCTTTATTGCCTCATATTGAATATGAACAAGAAATTACCTATGAAGAATCAAATCCTAATTTTGGAAGTGCCTCTAATAGTCCTGAAACAGACATCGAGACTTAGTTTCGAGTAGCACAATAAGAGTTCTCTGAAACTCGTCGTATGACACGTGCTTACGTAAAGCTACTTGGTAAGTTGCCAACAGACTCTGAGCTTCTGAGAAGTAAGGCAACCTACATGGAAAGACCTAGGACACATCCCAATATTTACATCAACTCCATAGATGATCTTATTGAAACCACTTTACAAGAAGTCTCAATACCCTTGAGCCAAGCTTCACGTATCCTTGTCGAAACCGAGGACAATATCGAAGGAGATAATCCAAGAATCAACTTAGAACAGATCATGGGTGAAAAAAGAGACCAAAGAGAAATAATCCCATCATGGAAGTCCCAAGGGGATTTAAATCTAGTTGGACCCTTCACGAAATGCCCAAAAAATCAGATAAGATACTTCCCAAATTCGATCCAGATAAATCAGGAACCCCAGAAGAACGTTTAAATAAATTTTTCCTAGTTACTCACCTGTTGAATGTCCAACATGAAGACGCAGTATATAGATTATTTCCCTATACTTTTTCAGGTAGAGCATCTACTTACCATTTCAGCCTGCCACCCAGATCTATAATTGGATGGGATGTTTTCGAGAGGGTCTTTATCAGAAAATTCTGGGAAAAGAAAACAAATATATCTCTACACAAAGAATTAGGAGCCATCAAGATGGACAAAAGAGAGAAGATAAAATACTTCAACCAAATATTTCTCAATGTCTCAATTACGTTTCTCAATGATACGACTCCTGCTCAATCCTTATCCATTGAATATTATATTGCAGCCTTGACCACTTCCATAGGAATTTTTGTTAAACGAGATAATAAGAACACATTGGTACTTAATTTTGATGAAGCTGAGATGGTAGAAAGAGAATTATACTCTTATGATCATCACTCACATTTTGAGGAAATCAAATAAGCTAGAAAGAAATCATTATTGTTAACTAAACCACCCGAAAATGAGCCAAAGGATATTTGTCCTCTTATAATATTTGCAAGTACCCTTTTATAATGTTTCAAGCTATAGTATCACTGCTTGGGACTGGGGTGAAAATGGAAAGGGTAGAGCTCAAGTTTGGATTGGATTTTGAGATCCTTTGCTATCATTTCTTTCTTTCTTTAGAATCATTATTTTATTATTTTAGAAACATTTGCAATCAATATCTTAGCCTTTATCCCCTCTTCTGATGAGAGAATGGAACCTGACCCATTACCAAATTTTAGTACACTATGACAAGCTCCAGAGTGGAAAGTGTTAAGTATGGCAGGGATCACAATGTTACCCTTATGAGCACTCCGTAGTAGTACACATTTTCCCTGGGCGGTAAAAAGACAGGACTAGGGAACAGATGTTGGCCACCAAGGTGAAACAAGGCAACAAACATAACTTCATGAGTTAGTGATCTATTATCCAACTTCAACCAATGATCCTCATCCACATGCCTAGTAAATCAAGCACAACCCTTCGCATGAAAGAAGGATTAAGATACCTCATGGTGAAATTGGCTTACCATGTCCCATACACTGAGTTGATTGGATGTTATGAGCTTGGTTTATCTGTATTAGAAAAGGAAATATGAGGGGTGTTGTTGGGCTGCTATCTGTGGACATGTTGATCATCATCATGGTTAGGATCACTATCTCCATTGTGGTCCATGAGACATGATATTCTCTAGTTACATCTAGGAATGGGGGGGGGTAACATCTGGCTCCAACATGGGGACATGTTCCCACCGTAAAGCACATGAGAACATCAACATCTCTGATTGTCCAAGTCCTGCAATCCTGCACCCACTTCTAACAACACTAACACCTTATAAGTATAGGCTGGTGGATGTGATCCACTGGGGTTAGTAGTAAATCAAAAAATCATGCTGGAAAAAACAATTTATTACAACTATACATGATAAAGTAATTATGAACAGTGCAAGTTCCTAACATGAATGCACAATATACAAATGAAAATAAAAAGTATATGCAAGAGAATGCAATATTACACTAGCATGAATGCATGATGAAATCATATATACAAATGCAATGGAGGATTCAAATTCCATACCTAACCTACACTACATGCCAAAGGTCGGGTTCCTTAAAAAAGTATGGTTTGAGAAGGTATTTGTTAACAGGTAACGATAGCTTCTCTCTCTCAATTGTGGCTAAGATAAAGGAATACCAACCTCAATATCAATTCGGTAGGCCCCAATCCACAAGCTATAATATTCTTGTGCATTTGTGGTTTCTCCTTCCCCTTGTCCGAAATACATACATGGTCTTCCTCCTTGAAATTCCGTTATCTTGGTTTGTGATCAAACATTCCCTTGATCTTCTCTTGGTTCCATGTCATTTGATCTAAAGTGTTCCTCTAGGGTTTTTCTAGTTCTATCAGTTGGTCAGTTCTTCCTTGCAAATCCTCCTTATTATTCATATACTATTGTGTGAACGAGAAGGTACGAATATGAAGGTTGATAGGAAGTTTTGCTTCCAATCCATACATGATCCAGGGGATCAAATTTTGCTCAAAAATTCAAATTTCTTGGAATCGCTTCAAATCGAACAAGAGCGTAGGCCTTGTTGTTACGAACCCAACACAACTTGTTTGGGTTCAAACGGACGTCGGGAGCGAGAGATATCGTGTTCTGTTCAAAATGACAAACAAGCAAAAAAAGGGATGCTGACTGTACAGTCTATACAGTCCGTACGGATGCTGACGTGGCAGTTCGTACGACACGTGGCAGGGATGAGTGGAAGACCGTTGGCAGATGTGGATGAATGACAGTGCAACACATGGCAGTATTTGGTTGATTATACAGTGCAACGTGGCCCAGTCATGGGATGCAACGTGGCACCTTGTTATTGGTTGTTGTATAAAACTTTATTGGAGTCCACCGGGTTCGAACCCGTGACTTCCACCCATGAGTGAAACCTTTGAAAAGTTTGCATTGCTAATGTGCCACACCGTATTCCTTGATATATGTATGGTTTTAAATAGTTTTAAGTTTGAATTGTTTATGTATTGGCGCGAGATCCAGGCTGGGGCTTAGCCGGACGCATACATTGTTGTAATATGACCATATGTTATGCCATATGCGCGCGCACGATTTGGTTTGTGATTTGGTTTGAATTTGGTTCAACGTTTATACAAACAACCTACCACTTGTTGTTAAACCATTGGCTTATGGAAACGGGGGCCTATGTTTGCACTTGCGCGCAGTCATATGGGTCATACGACCATAGTCCTGGCGGTTAGGGGCTAGGTGCATCCGTAACCATCCTACAGTTTGCACGGTTCACGCGGTTGCGTCTGGTGCTAATTTTTTATGCTTAAATATGTGTGTGGGCTAGGTTGAGCCAACAAGGGTGCGTTTTGTAGATGCAGAGACAACAAGTTTGAAGGGGGACTTCCAGGAAGCCTATCTTCTTCAATTTTTGGCCAAACAAGGTGCCGAAAAATCCCAGCTAGGGGTTTTTGGACATTCTAAAGCCATTGGAGTAGTCTATTTGTCATTTTGAGCATTGTAAAGCACATTTTTGAGCACTTTGAGCAAATAATACAAAAGATCCATTGGAAGTTGGATCAGGAGATGTAGCCTAAGAGAGGGGTGAACTCCTTTATCATTTGATGTGTTATGTGTTTTATGTTCACTGTTATTGTTGTTGTTTATATGCATCTTGAATGAGTAAGTTCTATTAAAGGTTTGTTTTCAAAGTTGATCCATTTGCATTTTAACACATAAATTTTACTTGCAAATATTTTCAAGAATACAAGTCTTCTTCAATTTTAGATCAATACACCAACTCAAATCGGGGTTTTGATGTGGAATTATTGGTTGTGATACGGTCTGCCCTCAAATCATACTTGATCTTACTATCCCAAGCCTTCTTGTTTTCTCCTACAATCTTCTTGACAATCTTCATCAGATTATTATTCCTAGATTTTTCCAATCCATTTCCTTGGGGATAGTAGTTGGAAGAGTGAGATAGAATAATCCCATACTTAAAACAGAGGTTTGCTAAAGCAAGGGAGCTAAAATCCTTGGCATTGTCAATAGTGATTTTCGCAAG
>ML823647.1:56910-66968 GCA_009831015.1 Picea engelmannii
TGTTGGGGAATTCCTTATGCGCACTTATATAGGCTACATCCTAAAGATAGTGAGCCCAATAAAGATTAGCATTGTATAAGAACAATCCCTTTGAGAAATTAATGTGCACCATAACCAAGAGAGAAAGACATAAAATCCATAAAATGAATCTTTATAAAGTCACTTTGTTCGAGCGATTAAATTCATCAGCAAAAGTAAGTCCAATTGGTCAAGTGTTCATCATGGAGATATTGAATCCGCATGTGTAACATATTGAATCTTCATGCGCGGGTTAAAGGTGTCCTCCCACCATCAGACGAAGCTACCACTTATTGTCGGTGGCTTTCAATATTGACAATCAATGGAGGTCTATAAATTTGCTTATGTTTTATATACTAATGATTCATGATGTATGTTAGTGATTTCTACCAATTACAAGTCTTGGCCTTTATTACTTTCTATTATCGTCGATAAAAGCACCGATGAAACTACTACCTATGTCTTTCCCACCTTTGCTTAATCCCCAGGAGGCAATCCCATAGAAAGAGAAATTGACTCATCAAACAAAGCACGGGCCACTCGCTACGCTCAATAGACCACTGCCTGGCATGAACCCTTATTCCTCATTAAACCTTACCATGTGTTGGTTATACCCGGTAAGGACATGAGCCATTCTAATCATATCTATTACCCGTATCTATTATAGATTCTATTTGAAAGGCACATCCCATCATGTTTCATCAACCCAATGAGGAATCCATCATCTCGAAACCCCGTGTTTCTCTTTACAAAGAATAGCCAATCACAAACGTTAGGCCATTCAACCAATGCACCAGTCAAGAGCTTAGGCAACCTGAATGAAAGGGAAGGTTTCGTCAAACCAATGCAACAGTTGTGTGTGTATTTGCTCAAGCGTTATTACATATATAATGAATTACTGGAAGAAATGGTCGAAATGAACAAAATCGATCTCTCAAAATAGCATAATTACATATATAATGAATGAATGCATAATTACATATATAATAGAAGCATTGTCGAAGGTCCTCTGCCTTGGTTGGGATAACCTAACTAAAGGGATAACCTCTCCCAACTAACCCTCTCTTCTAGCTCTTTGAGGGGAAGAAATAGAAATATGGTAATCAACATCTATGGATTTGTGTCTGTCTTTTCTAAAGCGTTATTACATATATAATACATTGTCGATTGTCTGCTAAAGCATTATTACATATATAATGAATTACTGGAACACGGAGAAGGTGCCATAAGGCCACTTGCATGTTAAAGGAAGGAGAATTCAGTGTCTTGTTTAAGGCGGACCCATTTGAAGAAGAAGAAAGAGGGATTTAGAAGTGCTCTTTGAGGGGAAGAAATATAGGAATGTAGTTGCTTGTCCAAGTTACTTATTGATGAGGGGGGGCAAGGGTGAGTAAGCGAACTATCGACCGGCCCCCCACCAAATAAGTAAATTGAGGGATAACCTGACCTTCTAGCTAGCAATTTTAGGGGAAGAAAGAAAGAAAGGGTGGGAAACGAACGCTCTCCCTCCAAGGGCGAGGGCCTTGAAAGTGGTACTTCCTTATTTCCTTGCTCTCTCTTTGGTCGAGAAAGAAGTTTGTCCCCTCACCCTTGCCCCGCAAAGGGAGGTCAGATTATCCCACCCAAGGGAAGGGTATCCCTTACGCTATGCTCAGGTAAGAAACGTAGATATATAGTGCATTCTGGGATCACCTCCATTCTATCACTATAGATCATAGTTGTCGTAACAAATTATGAAACTACACACACAAATTGGGTCTTAGGAAGAGCCATATGAGGCAGCCCATGTACGGTCTGGGAGCCGAGCCCCAACACACACAGTGATGGTGTGGCGACTTAGGTAAACACTTATATATCAGTTGGTCATCAATCAGAAATAGGAAAGATGGTGACGAATTGCGATTGGTCCAAACCTTCGACCTCATTCAACTTAGGCGGCTACCACCAACCCCATAATTTGATAGCCCATACCTTACCTTTCCTTGTTCGCACAACGAATGAAGGCTAGGTGGAAGGGCGCCCCTTAGAGAATAGAAATAGTAATAGTAGCAGTCAGCGGGATGCTTCTTGACCATGCCCCTAGGCTTATAGATACGACATACTCGATTCACATTATCAAGTAGGAAATTGCATACCATCTACCGATATACATATAGGAACATGGGTGCATAATATTGAATGTAATCCAGGTCAAGGCACAAAGCCGACTCAAGCCACAGGAACCTTCACTAAAACAATGAAGAAACCTGGGAATGCACCACAATGTCTTGTGCGGTTACCTACGGGTGTTGAAAAACTCATAGATCCCCAATGCCAAGCCACTATTGGTATAGTTCCCAATCCCAACCATGGTGCATGGAAGAGAAGCTTGGCAGGACAAATTTGGTGGTTAGGAAGATGCCCCATTGTTCGAGGTGTGGCTATGAATTCGGTGGATCATCCCCATGGAGGAGGTGAAGGACGCACGAAAGGAGGTAGACCTCCAGTGTCACCTTGGGGAAAGCCCACCAAAGCTGGATTTCGAACAGTAGTGGGGAGATGTAGAAATCAGTCTTCACCATGACAATCTATATGGAAGGGTAGTTTCGTCGATTCTTTCTCATCAAAAATGAGGATCAAGAGGGATAATCTTTCTAGCAGGAAAATTCGGTCACGTAGATCTCCCATTTTGCCAAAATCTTTTGATTGCTTTGTACAAATTTACAACGGAAAAACTCATGCTCGTTGCAAGATCACTAAAGGAAAGGTTGGTCATAAATCTGGAGAGTATGCCTTTGCACGAAAATGAAAACCTCTGAGAACCTATATCGGACCGGGGAGAAAGGGGAAAAGGTAAAATACGGCACAAAAAGTCAATCTGATTTCAGTCATACTGAATCTAAATCATAGTTCAGATCCAAGTCGGTTTAGTGAGGGCGACCGTGAAAGTCACCAAGTGAATTGCCCTTTCATATGGATAGATAGGGGGACGTTGCAGATGCGGCAGGATGGACACAAATTCTTCGCCCGCCAGAAAACCCGATGGAAGCACTTACCTGAGCTCTAAGGGATGAATCATATTTCTTCCCCTAAAAGAGCTAGATAAGGTTATCCTTTCCTTATCTAGCTCAGGTAAGGTCCTAGTCAACCCTTCTAATTTGAACCCCGGTTGGGATAAACTTCCCTTTGCTACGATAACCTTTCATTTCTTTTTGGTCCATTCATTTGGGTGGGGGACCAGAGCATGTCGTGAAAGGAGGACACTGGGCGTGCTTCGACCGTGTCTCCGAAGCACAGTTGAATGTAGATATCATGAATATGAGGGGCAAGCCTAGCTCTGGGAGGAAAGGCAACAACTCCCTTGTACATACATGCGTTGATCACTAGCGCATGTACCCTTTCGGACGGGGGGCCTACCGTCGGCAACTCCTCTAAGGTTCTCCCGATCTAGGCTAAGCACTTCCTTCGAATGAAGATAGGATTCTTTCATTTATCCATTCAAATAATGCTCCCTTCCCCTCCCCTCTACGCAAAGGAAAGGGCCCTTAATCAGAAATAAGAAACCCTGATCTGGGACTAGGCACTTTGAGGTGAAACCTATCGGTTATACCTTCCCACCTATAGTCGAGGGGTATAACCTTGCAGATCAGTTTATCCCATATCCTATCTTATACGTATGGAATTAAGATAAGTTTGGGAATTGGATAACCTGAAGCGCATTGTGCTTCGGCAAATGAGATTTTTCGGTGGAATCGATGAACCATGCATCCTGAGGTTATATGCATGGGATAGAGGGCTCATAGTACCTGCTACTGCTCAGGACCTCAGGGAAAGTCTATGCAGTGGGAGGGAAGGAGCCTAAATCGACCCACCACCCTTTATTATTCATTCAAGGTTATCCCTTTCCTTTGCGTAAGGGAAGGGTTGCACACTCAATCAATCAAGCAAGCAGTACGAAGAGATTGATGAGACTAAGAAGTTACCGCTTATTAGCCTACCTACCTACCTACCTGATCAAGTCATCATTGAAAGGGAAAACCTCATGAAAGAAGCCTAGTTGAAGTTGTCATTTATACCCACCCCCATTCATTTACTTAAGGGTGGGCAGGATATCACCACTTTGAACTCTATGATTGATATTGAGTAGGCAAGGCAGCCGAACTAGAGATGACAAGCAGCTTCATCTATCCGACCCAACCCACCCTCTACGAATAGAGCCCCCATCTTACGAATGAATGTGGATTTAGCGAATTAATGGGGGGGGAGGAGGCGATATATGGAAAAGAATACCATCAGTCCAACCTATTACGCAAAACGATCAGCGCAATCTAACTTAGCTTAGCCCATGGCAGCTGAAGAATGACAAATTCTGTCACTATCGTAGTTGATGTAACAAATTAGCACCCACTAAACTAACGTGCTTCCAGAATTTGTTACAGCACTATAACAAGCAGTAGTTGAATTTGCGAATTTGTGTTATCCAGAATTACGACAAATTCTATAACTAATTGTTGGGTATCTATCTCTTATCGTTGTTGCCCACAACATCGAGAGACTCGAGAGACCGTAGCATGCCCTATAGTATAGCAAAGAATTTGTAAATTATGGCTCACCTCACTATAGAAAGGTTGCATTCTTGCCTGATTTATTGAAGTTGCATGCACAAATTATGTAACTATAGACTATAGATCCTACACAAACACTAAAGTGCTTCCTTTCCCATGATCCCTATCGATTATACCTTCCCCTCGCTACTTACTATAGGGGGTGGGATATAATGCAGAATGGATCGAGCAGCATTGTTGCTTGCTTGCAGAGAGGAGTGAACATGGGGGCAGGCAAAGGATCAAGCACCTTAAGTCCCCCAATGCAATGCGGCACCACAAACAATATAGGTTGGGATGGAGAGTCGTGTGATGGGTTACTATCCAGCATGGTTCGAAGAGCACTTGTAGTCTGCGCTGGTGAATCGAAGCCCCTGGCTCTTCCCACGGAGTAACCATAGACTCTATTTATCATTATGGGAAATTGGTGTATCAATATGTCAATCTCAGAGATCATTCTGGTTCGATACATCCACCTACGAGAAAAACCTTTGGCTTCTGTCTTGGTAGGTGTATTATTCATCATTCATCTAAAAGGACATTCCTTCATCTATCTCTTCCCCATCGACCATGATGATTGAAACGGCGCTGCAGATCAAGAGGGAAACCGGTCTAGTTCCTGCACGAACACATTGTACAAGCCCAATTGTTGATGTATGTCAGAGGCGTTGCACTCACTCTTGTTCGGTAACGAATGCGAGGACCGAAGCATGTGCAAGAAGCTCCATTGGAAACCAGTATTTGTTCACTTAACTGAGTTAGAGTTCAGGAAGATATAAAATATACCTTACCTGAGCATAGCAAAGGGTCCTTTCAGGCAGTAAGGTCCTACCCTTCTTGATAAGGGAGAGAAAGGTCTTGAGCTCAAGCTTTGAGGGGAATAAATCTAGGAAAATCAGGACCAAATAGGGCCTTTCAAGACCTTACCTGAAAAGGGAGGGTTGACCTTTCAGTCAGGACCAACCCAGTGAAATCCTTTCAAGACCTAAATAAGGTCGGCGTAGGGCCAGAAGAAAAGAAGACTTCCTTTCAAGGCCTTATTGTTCGAAGTATTGACCGACCTTAAAATAGGACCTTTATTCTTCAAATGGGTCTGCCTTCTCGAAGTACTGATTTCCTTGGCCCCGAACGTGAAGACGATCTTTATTCTTCAAATGGTCTGCCTAGAACAAATTACCCCCTGAGGCCTTGAAAAGCCTTAGTGTAACGAAGTACCAAATTCCCTAGCCAGCAGATAGGGCCTTTCACTGTATCAATCAAATTTTAGGGTCTTTAGATTAAATACCGACGGGCCGCCATCGAAGAAAAGAGGCTAGAACTTTGTACTTCTTTCCTTGGCTTGGCTGGTGTCAATTCAGAGACTATTTACTTATAAAGTATGGGCTATTCAAATACATACCTGGGGCAAGATCTATGGAGTTATGTACTTATCTCCTTGGCCTTATTCTATCCCCCTATTAGTTACCGAAGTGATACAAGTCAATACGTTAAAGAAACACTTTGTATAGTAAGGGCTATTTAAGGACCACCCCCCCCCCCGATCCATCCTGGGTTTACTTCGCCTAACCCGGGTGAAAAATAACAGGGTTTCTAAGGGTTTCTATTCTATGGAGTTATATCACTTACTATTTTATTTTCTCCTTGGCCTTCTTCTCTCTCTAGTTAACGAAACGAGAAAGGTACACGTTTATGGAGTTATGTTTCCTCTTTATGCTAGTTACCGAAATTATATGAGTAAATGAATTAAAGCAATACTTCGTTAAGGCAGAGAAATTTGGGGGCATTCAAAGACTTTCCCAAGGAATACTTCTTGAAGTAAGGAGACATTGGAAGGCCGCCCTGGGTTGACTTCGCCCTTCATATTCAAATTAGAAGGGTCAATCAGGACAGGTCTTCGAATAATTTACCTTGAAAGACCAACGCGGGTGAAATTTAGAAGGGTTAATCAGGACTTGACTGGATTGAACTTTCATTCAAGACCTGATAATACCTTTCAAACCCTTCTTGTTTGCCCGTATTTATTCCCCTCAAATAAATAAAAGGCCAACTCTTCCCATAGTTAGAGAAACTGAGATCATATATGTTAAATAAGGGGGCAGGACTTTACCGACCGGGTTGATCAGGACCTTACTGGGTTTACCTTTAAGGACCTTACCTTCGTAGAGCTCGGGTAAGACCAGGACTTGATCGGGTTCAAATTAGAAGGGTTTACCTTTTAGGACCTTTGGTTATGGTGCCTTCTCCTCTACTATTACTCTTATATAAGGGGCAAGCCTACTCCCAGTCTCAAGATGAGGGCCTATAATCCCAATGGAAAATCGAAGTGTCTTTCGAGGATGGCTACCCGCCCGGTAGCTAAGCTAACCATTAGCGCTTGAGCGGAGCCAATGGGGAGGTGTGCACGCTGCCTTGTGGGCTCTATGCCTACCGAGGGTCTTGATCGATCAGGTTGGCCTTCCCTCTACCTACTCACTCAGGCAGAGGAAAGGATAGAGTCGATCACCCATCTTACTGGAGATGAGACACTGAACGACATCTTAACACAGGGCGTCCAATCCGCCAGACAAGCCATGTAGGAAACAATGGTGAGATCCTCCCAGCGCGCTCTGCACGATAGCAAGGGGTTAGAGGGCCATACCACCCGCCCACCCCAAAGGGACCTAGCAATAGGAAAGCACTTGGCGAGTGTCGGGTAGAGGGGAAGGACCCTATGCCCTTGTCATGCCCCTAAGTAAGGCATAGCATATTTCAAGCTAGGTGTAACATAGGTATATTGAGAGCCCCTTGACGACTAATAGTACAACAAACTAACATATTATTGAAAGGTGTAACATAGGTATATTGAAAGCTAGGAGTCAATAACGTATTAGACAGGATTTTAGTAACATATTGAAAGCCAGTAAGGGGGGCTATCTGACAAGTCCTACTCGACGTAGCCTACTACGCCCCCCCACCATGGACCTGCATGATCGATCACCTTGGAGATGGGGTTTTGATAGGCCTTTGGGTACAGAACCCAGAGAAAGTGAAGTTAGAGAGTTGTGTGATGGGTTACTATCTAGCACGGTTCAAAGAGCACTTGTGTAGCCTACACTAGTTCATGAGACATAGAAACGGGCCTCTTCGTTTTGCTTGTCGTCTGCCTTTGCCATCATAGAGACAGCCAAGAAGGGCGAGCCCCCACAAGTGTACCCTTGAATCTTTCTCAGAAAGGGTTGGTGGTGGGTATTTGGGAAAGTAAGGTCGATCGGGTTTGTTTTCGATGATACAGAGGAAGAACGAAACAAAGTGAGGCCACATTAGGGGGGGCAGGAGAAACTGTCAAGTCGATCGGGCTCACAGGGCAAGAGCGGAGCGAAGTCAGGATCTGGCGGAGAACAAAAAAATGCTATGGATACCATGACCAATCACCATTGAGATGGAGTGATATTTTGAAATCACTATGGATCAGCGGTTGGATGGCCCACAAGCATCCAATGAGCGGGAAATACGTTGCGAATAAAAGGTTTGTAAATGACATAGCGTTCTTGATATGAAATGACGACCCCTACGAAAAAACCAAGTTCTTCAAGTTCCTTCTCCCGAAGAAGTTCTGCAAGACGAAAGCCAGCATGAGTAATAGACTTATATAGGCCCTCCCTATTGTGCATCCCTCCTCTAATTACTCGGTCATGAAATACTCCTTTCATATGGAGAACCAAATTCATTCTGACCCCATAGATGTCGTAGTTCCCAATCATTTCATGGCACTGGTTGAACCGGGGAGAGCGGATAGATAGGGAGGAAGCTTAGATAAGAGAATATGCTCCCGCATTGGTTTTTTGGTAGAAAGATTTACCGCCAAGACCGAGCAGGGAAAGTTCTTGGCCGAAGCCAATAAAAGGTTTGCCCACTTCATTTTCATTTGCCGAGCACGCTTTGTGAGAACAACAAAAACTTGTTGGCCCATACCACTCTTTCCTTTCTTCGTTGCTACCTTTTTCTTCCCAAGGGAGAACCTTAGGGTGCCCAATAAAAAAATTGGTGATGCCCCACCACTAAGGGAACAACTCCTTGGTAAATCAAGGATAAAATTAAGGAACCTCCCGGGTAAGGAGAAGGTAATCATATTGGTAGAAAAATTAATATCCCTAGGTGGGATAGGAGGATTTATGAGGGGAATAGGGATGATTATAGAGATAATACTAAAAAATAGAAGAATTTTGTATGGGTACAACTGTTGTTTGAATGAAGTGCGAAAAATGTGATCTTTGTTGTCCAATAGAACAAACACTAATACCTTAATCGGGTCGATCAAAATATTAAACTATCAAAGTGCTTCTCCAATTGCTCAGGACATATCTTTCCAACCGAGGGATAGAACAAGATCATTTCGTTCCATTCTTAGTCAAATAGTTTGGGATATTCCATTAGTAATGACCAAAGGGGTGAGGGGGATCTGTATTTGTCGTCCAGGTCGATCGAAAGGTGCAGAAATATCTAGAACCGAATGCTGGGAGTATGGAAAAACATCTTGTAATGCATCTTGCTATTAAATTGATCACGCTTTTGCAAAAGTATCTACTCGTTATGGAATCTTAGGTGTCAAAGTGCATATCTCATTCATATAGTAACAAAAAGAAGGGACGTGCCATATCTGAAATGTACGAGATATCATAAATATCAGAAAGGCATATGTTGTAGGGGTTATGAAACGAGCGGTACACAACTTGGTTTTGGAAGATATGGCACTAGAAGTTGTGGAGTCGGTTGTATCTCATATCGATCCATTGGAGCAGCGCGTCGTGCTATAAGCGGACAATTTCAAAGAAATGGTCAAATACGGGTAAGAGTCTTTGCAGATCCCCCTATTACTGGTAAACCTACAGAAGTGAGAATGGGAAAAGGAAAAGGGAATCCTACGGGTTGGATTGCTCGTGTGTCCACGGGATAAATCCCATTTGAAATGGATGGTGTTAGTTTATCAGATGCTCGACAAGCTGCTACATTGGCGGCGCATAAACCATGTTCATCAACCAAGTTTGATCAGTGGTCGCAATAATGGGGAAAAACCAGGACAGACCTTTCTTAGGCAAAGTGTTTGGAGCAACACTAAGGGAGAGGGATATACTCCTTTCTGAATCACCAAAATTGTATGACGAAGGGGCTTCTCGCTCCAAGTGTATGACCTAGAGACGTTCAGGTTTTCAATCTTGTTCCCCGGTTCGAATCCAGGCGTCTCTCTCTATGAGGGAGTGAGTTTTGGACTCCTCCTAGTCAGGGAGGATCAAGTCGCTAGAGAAATCATTACCCTACTTGCTTGCATGGGCCCGCTAGAGAGAGTGCTTCCATAAGTGGAGTGCCTTCCTCTCACCCAGACAGAAAAGAGAATGAGAAATTATTGAAGTTACTTATTGGGTGGGCAGTGGGGGGGGGGGTTGTGTGTCGGAAGGAACAGAGTCATTAGATGTGTTCCAC
>ML823647.1:88645-99165 GCA_009831015.1 Picea engelmannii
CAGTTGATTCCGGACCCCCCCGTCCATTCTGCCTTTAACGGAGGGGGGGGGGTCCGGAATTGGTTATAAAAGGCGCGCAGATCTGAACGGTTCTCAATCCGGCGCTCAAATCAACGGTCCACAATGGATTCCGGACCCCCCCCTCCGTTCTGTCTTTAACGGAGGGGGGGGGTCCGGAATCAAGAATAAAGGGCGCGCAGATCTGAACGGCTATCATTCAAGCGCGCAGATCGTCGGCCCCTGATCGTTTCCGGGCCCCCCTTGGTATTCTGTCTTTAATCAAAGGGGGGGGGTCCGGAACGAAGATCTTTTCTGATCGGCCCACATTGCCACCTCATTTGTACTTGTTGCTATAGTGATTGGACGAGAAGCATTCAGAGGAGATTGTGAGATTCGGGGAGGACGAGGCATCCGATTGAGGACCCGCAAGCATCAGGTTCGTGGTTTGATCATCCTACATAGAATTAGGATTTTATTTTTTGGGCAGGGGCTATACAGAGGGCCATACAGAGGTGTTTTAGGGGGTATGGGCCCCACATGCGCGGGCGATTCGATAATAGGCATGCACACGTGCGCGCCTGTCCACCGGATAGACGTGCATGGGAGTGTGGTTAAGGGGATTAAGGGCGCGCAGGATGGGCGTGCCTATTGGTTGAATAGGCGCGCACATGTGCGCGCATGTCGGTTGAACAGGCGTGCATCTATGCTTGCCTATATGGTGAATAGGTGCGTTATAGAGCGTGCCTGTGTAGTGAACATGTGCGCACTCATGTGCACCTATGTAGTGAACAGGTGTGCACATGTGCGCGCCTATGGGGTGTACAGGCGCGCATGTGTGCGTGCCTGTGGGTGAAAAAACAGCGTCGTGGAGGCAACGTTGACGGGTATAAAACTTGTCTTTTTAATGTTTTTGATTGTCCATGTGGCTGACTTAGGACGGTTTTGTGTTGTGCAGGTGAGTTGTGTGCACGATGTCGATTGGTTGGCGAGAGCGGGATTGGTCCCAGCTACGAGACGTCGTGGCTATTGAGGAGCCAAGCGTACGTGTGACTTTGGCAGCCTGTGGGCTGCTGAAGTTCTTTGAGTGCCCCTTGATATGGGTGCAGGAGTATATCCTACAATTTCTTATCTGAATGTGGAGTCCAGACCTGCACTGCTTCATAGTGCGGGGAGAGAAGATTCCCTTCACTGCGATGGAGGACGTGTATTTTCTGACTGGGCTCCCATTTTGGGGAACGCCCCTACCGACAAAGCCGGTGCTTCCTAGGGATACACCGCTCGCGACGATGGGCCGGATATATTGTTCGGGGCCGAACTATATGTCTGGCACAGTTGTGAGCATCGGGGCGATGGATGCCCTAGCACATCGCTGCATAGCAGTGATGATTGTGAGAGTGTATGCGTCACTAGCAACGCAATGGATCAGCGGTGGCCAGCTGATGGTGATGGAGAGAGTGTTGGTCGGCGAGCATTTCGCCTAGGGGCTTACGCTGCACTCAAGGATGGTGGGGAAATTGGACCACTGTCGGTCCACGGATACGGGAGAGTTTTGCCTTTGGGTCCATCCTGGTGGCCTGGTTTCTAGAGAGGGTGTCGATGTTGAGCCCTAGGATTCTATTGGGCGTGCCTAGAGCGCGAGAGCCGCGGCTAAGGTGGTGGTTGACTGTGTTTCTTTGCCATGGTGGTGGCGAAGGTGGCCACTTCTTCAATGCAGAGGCAGCGCAGGTATGGTGGCAGATGTCACAGGTGATATTACAATACCCCTATGACGGGGTTGACTTCCGGGATGATCTGGACATGGTGCTACCTCCAGGGGAGGTGTTTGACCGTCGAGGTATGTTGATTGATGATGTTGATATATATGTTTTTGTATTTTTTGAGATAGCATGCCATATGTATATGATATAGATGTTGATACTATATGTTGTGTGTTTGTATGTGCAGATGTGGCACCTCACGAGCGTGAGGTGGAGTTGCAGAGAGCGTTAGCTCGTCAGGAGCCGGAGAGACTGCCGCGGGGAGAGAGACATCGGTGGGAGGACGTCGTGATGTGACTAGCTGAGCCAAAGAGGGCAGCGAGGAGGCACTGGTTTGATGAACCTGGTGGTGGGTCATCACATGCTCCTCTGGCGGCCGCCGGAGTGGACTTTGAGGACATACTCCATCGTCTAGAGGCGGTGTTAGAGGATGTGCCTGAGGGCATATGGTCTCGCATCCAGGATGAGGGTATCCTGGAGCAGTGCGTGGGGGTTCTGCTGCCATGGCGGGCCATAGTGTGATGAGCAACAGTGGCTGGTGTTGCGATGATCGGACGACTATCGTTGGGGCAGGAGGGACCAGTAGGGGGTGGACCACCACTGCCTGAGGGAGGGGTGGGTGGTGGTGGGTCGCCACCGCCTAAGGGAGGAGCAGGTGGTAGTGTTCTAGAGGCGCCATGAGTGGTTCTCTATTGATGTATATTTATTTTTTGTATATAGGCTGGTGAGCCCATTTTGTACCGAGGTGCTTCATTGGCCTGTAGACAGTTGTATTTTTTGTATGTAAACATTTGGATGGCACTGTGGACCTTCTGATATATACATGAGTATACATGTTTGAGATCTATGTGGTGTTTACATGTGTTTTTTTAATGTATTGATGATGTCTAAGCTATATATGTGATGACATTTAGTGTTATATGTTTATGCATGTGTAGAGGTAGCTTGATGTGATAAATGCCAGTCTAACACAATATTAGCTAGGTTATCCGTAATTTGATTCAATTGTCTTGGAAT
Source organism: Picea engelmannii (assembly GCA_009831015.1). NCBI lineage: Eukaryota > Viridiplantae > Streptophyta > Pinopsida > Pinales > Pinaceae > Picea > Picea engelmannii. Next base: position 91,420 of record ML823647.1, read on the forward strand.
ATGTGTAAATGTAATGGAATCAAAATGTCGAGATAAAAGTTTAACTTGCAGGTATTTGCGAAAGAGGCAAGGATCACGGACGCGGTACACATTGTTGAGCTGGAGTACGACTAGTTGAGAGTCAAGGAAGACGCTAAGGTGACGAATACGATGATTCTAGGCATCGGCTAGGAGGTCGATGACGGCGGTGTATTCGGCTTGGTTATTGGTCGTTGAACCCAAACATATGCCGCTCGAATGGAGCATTTCATGTGAGGGGGTGTAGAGAGCCCAAGCGACCGAAGCGAGATTTTGTGTCAAATGGTTGGCGCCATCATCGTAACCGATGTGGTAGGCTGGTGGAGGAAGCATCTGTTAATAGCACAAAGGATAGTTTAGATGTGAGGGATGGAAAAAAAGATTAAAAATGATATAAAAGAAATAACCTAAAGTAGAATGACTATGTTTAAGCATAAAATTTCTTTAAATACAACCCGTTGACAGGTTCTTTGAGCTAGAGGCCTTTGGGGGAGGCTAGGATGTATGCGCCTTTGGTGAGGCAATGTTGGATAATGTATGGGCCATGCCAGAGTGACTCGAATTTGTCATGGCCAAAGTTATCATGAGCGATATCGTAAGCCAAGACGAGGTCGCCTTCATGAAATGAGCGAAGGTTGGCATGTCGATCAAAGGAAACCTTGGATCGTTTTTTAGCTGCCTCGTTGTTCTGTAATGAAGATCGACGATCTTCATCCAGAGACTCTAAGTTCAGCAAGCGCTGCTCCATTGGAGAAGTGTCAGGTAATATCTCAATTGCGGTGCGTAAGGTGGGAATTTCGCACTCGATGGGAAGAGTGGCCTCGACCCCATGGACTAGATGAAATGGTGTGAAACCAGTAGTTGTTTTCATAGCCGTGCGGTAAGCCCATAGCGCAGAAAATAACATATGATGCCAATTGATTTTGTGTTTATTAACCATACGTTGTAACATGGTCTTGAGGACTTTGTTAACTGCTTCGACCTGTCTGTTAGACTGAGGGTAATATGGTGAGGCAAACTCGTGAGAGAATCCTAACTGAGATGAGAGTTCGACGAAGATCTCATTCTCGAAGTGTTTCCCATGATCTGAAACGAGTTGGAGGGGTACTCCAAAGCGGGATATGATGTTGTTAAAGAAAAAACGTGTTGTAGTGTCAGTGGTGTTGTTGAAGGTGGGTATAGCTTATGCCCATTTGCTGAAGTAATCGACGGTGACAACAATGTATTTGTGACCATTGCTAGAGGGGGGATTACAAGTCATGAAGTCGATGCCCCATTTACAAAAAGGGTCGACAGTGATGACGGGATGAAGAAGAGTGGGGGGAGCTCGGGATTTATTGGCGTAGCGCTAACATTACTCACATCGTTTCACGGCGTGAATGCAATCGTGAAACAAGGTAGGCCAAAAGTAACCGGCTCGGATAATCTTCTGAGCAGTGGATATGCCCGACAGATGGCCCCCACATGTGCCACTGTGGCATTCATTTAAAACTCTATTGGCCTCATCAATAGTCAAGCATTGTCGAAGAATGGTGTCGACTACCCATCAGTATAGGATGTCTCTGATGAGGAGGTAGCGGGGGGCCTGATGTCGAATACGATGACGATCAGCTCGTGAAAGGTGGTTACCGAACTTTTGAGTTCAGAGGTAGACAAGGAGGTTGTCGTACCAAGGGTCATCCGAAGTGATGTAAAAGAGATGTTTGTCGGGAAAGTCAGTGTTAACGGGGGTACTGGTGGTGTCAGAGGGGAGGGATGTGATAAGTTTGGTGAGAACAAGGGCCTTCTTACTCTTAGGTGTTGAGAACTCGAGGTCGTACTCCTAAAGGATAATGATCCATCGAGCAAATTTTTCGTTAACTTGCCGACGACTGAGCAAGTACTGCATAGGGTTGGAATCTGCAACGACCTTTGTTGTGCGAAGCAGAATGTAGTGGCGCAGTTTATGGACTGCGAGGATGACTGCAAGAGCAAGTTTCTCTTCATGTTTATACTTCAAGGGTGGTCCTGAGAAGTTTTTACTAACGTAATAAATGACATGCTCATGATTTTCATCACCTAGCTGGACGAGAACTCCTGCTACTGATACAGCTGATGCTGATACGTAGAGGATATAGTCGCGATTGTAGTCAGGTGCACTAATTAAAGGTGCATTCGAGAGTGCAGTTTTAAGATCATCAAATGACTGTTGGGCATGGTCATCCCAGTGAAAAGGGATGTCGTGACGTAGTAAGCGAAGGAAACCATGTGCGCGTATGGCGTAGTCTAGGACAAAACATCTAAGAAAGTTAGCTTTTCCCTGTAGACTCTGAAGTTGCCGTAAATTCTGGGGAGGTGGAATTTCGGTGATAGCTTGGACTTTGAGGGGGTCCACGGTAATACCGCTTTGGGAAACAATAAAGACAAGGAGGAGCCCTGCGGTGACACAGAATACACACTTGAGAGGATTCAAGCGGATGTTGTACCGATGACACCGTTGAAAGATGATTCGTAAATCATCAAGATGTTGTGTGCATTTCTTGGATCGAGTTGTGAGGTCATCCAAGTATGCGAGGATGATATAAGCCAGATTGTGAAAGATGTATGTCATAGCCCACTAGAAAGTTGCGTCGGCATTCTTTAAGCCAAAAGGCATGACACGATATGAAAAAGTACCCCACGGGGTAGTGAATGCGGTTTTATATTGATCGGCGGGGTGAATTTGAATTTGATTATAACCAAAGAATCTGTCCATAAAGGATAGAGCCTCGTGGCCTATGCAGTCGTCGATAATTTGATCGATGAAAGGTGTTGGAAAGTTATCTTTGGGACACGCGTGATTGAGATCGCAAAAGTCAGTGCAAACGTGGATAGTGCCCTGTTTTTTGTTAACGGGTATAGGTTGGAAACCCATGAGGGATATGCGATGGGGTAAATGAAACCGGCAGCACGTAATTTGTCAATTTCGGCTTTGATGGCCGCGGCTTTGGATGGGTGTAGCGGTCATTGTTTTTTATGAATTCGTGTAATGTCGGGCCAGGTGTCGATGCGATGTTCGACTATGGAGGGATCGAGGCCAGGCATTTCTGTGTATGACCAGGCAAAAATATCCCTATATTCCTGGAAGAGGGCTTTATAAGCGGTGATTTCCTGAGGAGTGCAAGCAGATCCAATGGTGATTTCCTCGACGGTACCATTTTTAATGGAAATGTCGATTTTAATGGTTGGGGAAATGTTGGCCATGTTTCCTTCTTCAAAAGAATCAGGGGCGGGAATGGGGTTTTTGAACCAGTCGATAGGCCCTAATGGGATAAAATCCTTGGTTTCAACCCCGTAAATGGGGTTTTGGTTAGGAGGCATGGAGGATTCCTGTGGAGAGAAGAGTGCGCGGTGGTGTAGCGCATCCCAGGGGAGGTTTGGGTGGTTTAATTCTTCAAGTATTTCTTCGTCGCATTGGAAGTGACGGGAATACAAGGGCTCATGAGGGGTGACATCGGTGATGGTGTTTGTGTGGTTGCCCCCTAGTGAAGAAGCAAGGGGAACAATGTTAGGAGATGGTGAGGGTTCACTCGACATAAACCATATATTGAAGTATTGAGGGGTACCCGTGGTAGTTGGGTGTAAAATGTCCATAGGGGAATGAGCAGGAGAGTTGGAGGGATTGGGGGGTGAATCCTCAGATAAGTCATCTAAGAACCATGGAGGTTTTGGAAGGGCCTCGGGTTCGGGAGAAATGACATGAAGATCCGCTAGTGATGAGGTAATGTCAATTATCGCCTATGTGGGTCGTTGAAGCAGGGTCAATTGGCATTGCCTGTATTCAAGGATCATAGGACATTGGTATGTAAAATGAGCTAATGAATCGCAGAGAGAGTAAGGGAATCTCATATGTTCATTGACTGAAGTGGTGACATATCGGATGTCAGTGATATTGGTGGAGGAGGATGTAGTAGGACTAGGGTTGCTCTAGAAGCTCTGGCATACTACGGTTAATGTCTGCCAAAAGCGTGGCAGTGCTCGGCAATGGTAGGTATAATGGTCATATTCTGAACATATAGCACAAGAGAATTTGGTCTGCAACCCTTTATTACTGGAAGGGGGGGTGGTAGTGGTAGGACTGGTCGTAGTGGCGAGTGTTGGGGGAGTGTGATTGAGTGGGATTAGATTTCGTAACTCGGGTAGATATGGGTAGTTGTTGGTTTGGTGTCCCTCTTTCTCACATAGTGCGCAAGGTGGTGGGATGCATGGAGGAAGTGGAGTTGTGGGCTCCTTCTTCTTTCGCCTGCCCCTAGCTGTGGCAGGTGGGTTAGTGAGTGGGGGTGTGGTGGGAGTAAGTATGGGAATCGTCATGCGGATTCCTTCTTTTTTGGGGGGAAGGGATGGTCGAGGGACCATCTCTGGGGGGTGTAAATACAAAAATGGGATTGCTAACACCATATTAGGTAGTGTGAGTGTTGCGGCTACCTGAAAATATTTGATGCCTGGTGGAGGGTAAAAGAAGGGAATTTGGGTGATGGCTTGGGGAACTGTCTCCCAAACTGGGATATGTCCTTGGGGAGAGGTGGAATCGTGGACTGGTGGGGTCGATGAGTGTCTAGGAGGTTATGGAGGGGGGGTTCTGCGACGAGTGGGACGTCAAATACGATAGAAGCCTTGGTAGGAGTAAGTCCTTTGTGTGAGTTTCGTTAGATGATACGACGCATACTTGATTGGAAGGATGAAGGAGTGGTGGTGCTCCATGGTAAGTTCCTAACAAGGATGGATCTTTGAAAATCCCAGGACCCATATTGACTAGTGGATATGCGTCGTGGCTTGTGTGAATGAGAGGAATAATGTTATTGATGTTGGCAGATGGATTAGGTTCATAATGTGAGACTTGGTCAATGGTAACGATCTTCCCATTGTGAGGGAACATCATTGTCCGAAAGATGAAATATGCCACTGCCTTCATAGCGTACATGTAGCTACGACCGAACAGGATATTATAATCAAGTGGCGCATCGATAACTTCGATATCGATGAGAATCGTCTTGCCCTCGAGTTCGACGAGGATATTTTGGAAGAGCCCTTTAGGAGAGGATGGTCGTCCGTCATAAGATCGTAAGGTGATGGCAGAGGGAATGAGTTCGGGGGAACCAAGCTTCTGCCATATTGTTTTGGACATAATGCATGTAGATGCACCTTCATCGATGATACATCGATGAACTGTGATGTTCCGTATTTTTAATGGTATTTGAAAAGCGATCAAGGTGGGAAGACAAGGTTCTCCGATGTCAAGATCAAAGGTAATGAGTCGGATATCTGCGGGGTCAACTGCCCCCAAGGCGGAAAGTAATGATTTCGGCTGAGTAGGAAAAGTCTGGAGGACCTCCAAAACTGACATGTCAGCCGGGGATTGTGCTAAGTCATCTACCGAACTATAGTTATGAGTTGCCCTAGCTTATGGGTTGTGGACATCCCTGCGCAATGGGATGTGAGGGATGCGAAGAGGTGGCTCGGCGGTAGGGCGAGGGATCACCAACGGGGATCCCATCGGTGTAGGGTTTGTCTCTGGAGGGATGGGAGGAGACTCAGTGGGTGCATGATATTGATGATTACATGTTTGCAGAAGGATTTCTTCCTCACTAGTGAGGAGAATTGTGCGATCTGTTGGATTGTTGGGGTTGAGGTATTGTCCCACCTGAGGTGGGGGGTGTTGTGTTTCCTGTTGGGTGTTTATCAAACCTTGATGTGGAATAGGATTTTGTAGCACAACAGGAGGGGGTTGTTGCACGTATTCTTCTGGTGCCTGTTGAGGGGCAGGTGGTGCTGGAGGATGGGGAAGACTACCAGAGTATTTCAACTGTTTGAAATCAGCGATTTGGGGGCAATGATGAGTGTAATGGCCGAACTCACCACAAAGGGCACAAGGGAAGTTGGTTTTAACATTATTGTTATTTCTCCCTTGGCGCTTATTATTATTGCCCCCTAGGGGTTTTGATGCCCCTAGTTCTGGTTTCCCCCAGTAGATTGGTGTTGTTGGGGTTGATTCTCGCCTTGACCTGGTTGTTGTTATTCTTGTTCTGTCCTTTCTTTTTGGCATTGTTCGACGGATGGCTTGGATTGGCCATATTCAACTTTTTGAAATTTTGGTATTGCTGAATGGAAAAAGGTTGAACAAAATTCACCCCCGCATGAGGATGTGGAGGAGCCATGGGTTGTGGGGGACCAAGAAATGGGAAGTATGGATTCTATGGTGGTAACAATCTGTAAGGTACATAGGAAGGCGTAGTGATTTTTCTAGTACTATAAGCTGAAGTAGAGGGGGTACCAGAGTTCGTTTGAATAGGTGGATGTATGGGGGGTGTCGACGGTGGTCCACTGATGGATGGAGGTATCGCAACAGGGTATGGTTGTTGGTAAGGGGGTGGGGGGTAATAAGAAGTGCCCCCGTATGTCGGCGGGTATTGAGGTGTTCCATACATCAGTGTTGGTTGGGGTTGTGGACCGTGGTGAGTGGTGGTACCAATCAGTCTGGCTGCTGAGTGAGACATCCCAGGTTTGTCTTGGCCAAATGGCACAGGTTTTGGAAGATCAGGAAGTACAGTGTATAAATACCCTGACTGTTCATAGATGAGGTCATACTGTTGGGCCTTGTTGATGGCTTCCTCTTCAGATTGAGGGAAGGTGGAAGCTGCATCCTTACCGAGGAGAGAGACAAGTGATCTAAGAAACTAGTCGAGACATTATTGATTGGTGGTTTCTTCTTTGCATAAACTACATCACCTACGCCACTCATGAATGTGATCAGCGATATGCGTGGCTGAGGTTTGTTTGAAATTAGAAAGTAGTTATAAACCATTGTCATGGCAGATGGGTAATTGGAAGAAGGTCAAGAATGCTTTGGCCAATGACTCAAAAGTTGCGTGGGACCCTGATTTTTCTTCTACATACCATTTGGTCGATGGGCTAGTGAGTGTGCATTGAAATAATCGCAGTCTGATGGAATCATCCATAATGCTATTGGAGGAGCACCATAGGTGAAAGGTCATGACATGGTTGGCAGGGTCATCGCCTCCCTTTCCTTCAAACTTTGGTATGTCCAAAGGTAGTTTGGTGGGCATTGCAGGCCATGTGGGGTCATGCAATATAGGATCATTGGTGAGTTTGTTGAGATCTGGTATGTTGAGAGAGGCCAAATATGGCATATGTAGTGGGGGGGAGGATTAGCTCTATCCATGGTGTGAGTGTGTTGTGAACCTGACCCTTGAGGGGGGCTAGGTGGGTTGGTGCTTCCTCCTTGAGAGGAAGTTGGTCCCCCGCTTCCATGTAAAGGAGAGTGAGTGAATGGATGACCTTGGGAAGTGGACCCAAGTAATGTAGAACCAAGTAAAGTTGATCCTAAAACAATAGCACTCACAGGAGTGTGTGAATGAGGTTTCGATGAGTGGGAAAGACTAGACACTCCCCCTAAGATAGGAGGGAGGTTTAACAAGTGTCGTGAACGATGGGGGTTCTGTGGTTCCCCTATACAAGTGTCGTGAACGAAGGGGGTTATGTGGTTCCCCTATGATGTCCGACTAGCTGCATGAATGTGTGCAAAGAGTGGTGAGAATAATATAGAAACAAGAGCCTTTGCGTTGAGTGTTACACAATATATATATCCCAATCAAACTGTAATCAAAAGTGTATCATAAAAAATGTTTTCTGAAAAAGAAGCATATATATGTGGGTAAGTGGGTTTTTTCCACGTGGGAAATCAAAAGAAAA
>ML823647.1:99265-114115 GCA_009831015.1 Picea engelmannii
CAGATGTTATTATTGATCGGTCGGTAAGCAATGGTAACCTTAGTACCCTTCAGTCCCAGATATGTATCGATAGTGATTAGTTATATGTATCAATATCTATCTCTTACTGCCTATCCTTCTACTTGTATTTACCTAAATATATTATATAATACATATAATATATAGAGATATACTTCAATTGGTAAAATCCCTTTGGTTCCCGTCTTTACCAAGCTTCCTTTACTATAGAATACGCAGCCAAGGAGATAAGAACCTACAGAAGCAATCGATTAGTACTAATAGTAGTAGAGGTATTCCCCAAAGTCAAGTGGTTAGGGGTCGGTCGGGGGAGCATATTCTTTGGTCTCCGGTGGGAAGCAACAGAGGATCAGTTACCCAATCCCTCTCCCCTCTCCCTATCCAAGAGTAAATGATCTCACCCCTTTCTCTCACCTTATTTCCCCCTTCACCACCATATCTAACCCTACAGTCTTTGTAAATCCAGTTATTGATCAGTAAGTCTTTAGGCAGATACCCATTCTTAGCAAGAGTTGTAAAGCGTGGAGAGAAAAGCTAGTTCCCCTCACTTTTGAATGGAAAAGAACGAGCTTCCATTTCTGTAATGAATAAGAGTGATAGGGGGTGCCTCCCCAATAGTCGATGAAGAATCTTAGGGGAGAAAAACTGGTAAGCACACCAATGACCTTCCTTGATTTTCCTTGCATTCTCACCCTTTAGGATGAATGGAAAGAGGACCCTAACAAAAGGGAATTCGAGAAGCGGGAATGAACAACAATGATTCCCTATTATTCACAACAGCTAGAAAGCACCATTGAGAAGGCTTCAATAACCCTATAGCCTGATCAACCCCTTCGGGGCATGCTAGAAGTGATTCGAATGAACCAACCCCCTACGTGTTGAGCTCAAGCCTTCCTTCCAGCATCTCGGGATATGTTACAGTCACAAGTCAACCAATCATGAACCCCGGTATGTAAGTAAGGCCTTTCAACCCACAAGCCAGCTAACTCAAGCTCAGTGGAACATAAAAAATACATCTTTATTATTTCCAGAGATATAAGCAAGAAATAACCACTAACTAAGGGAAAGGATTGAAGTTACTCATCGGGAGGGGGGGGTTGCCTATGCTTGATACAGGAATAGCATGGATGGGAAGGTCAGGGCTGGGGGGCATGGAATGCAAAGGATAGATGCTGGGGGGGTGGGCATTAGCGAATACTTCCAGTGAGTTTATATTCGTCGTGGGTTAAGAGACTTGGTAAATACTTTCCACTAATTAATACAGAGTGAAAGCCATATTGATAGGAAGGATGGGATACATCAATACCGAAGATAGATCACTTCAAGGTCAAGCAAGTTGTCTGTGTCAAGCCTGATTCAACCAGCTCAATAGGCAGGTAGGATGGGCAAGAGAGAAAGTCTTGTAGCTCCAATAGGCCAGCCAGAGTGCCCTTACCAGCTTGGGTGAAGGTTTACCTGCTCTGCCTGGTTGTGAAAAGACCTGCTTGGGTGAAGTATGGTTAAGTAGGATATATTATCACCTTATCCATCTGTGCTAGGGTAGATCAGTCAGGTACGGTGGCACAAGATCACGTATATCATTACAACGTGTACTTTGCGAGTGAGAAAGAAAGTCTAAGAGTCCAACCCTATCCATCCCACACAGGATTACTAATTGGTTGGTTGGGGGGAGGGGACCCTATTGAGAGCCTTTCCCCACCCCAAAAAACTGACTTTCAAGGTGTTATGTTCATTCTTTATGCTATCTCGAGACTGCCTTGGGGGTATTAGTTGTACTTATAAACCTAATCTGAGTCATTACTGTTGCGCCTCTTCCATCACCTTAGTGAGAAAAATAGAGGTGCTTGCAAGCTCAGTTGGGTCTGCTGAGCAGGACAACTGCAAGGAAAAGAGTTAAGGAAAGAAATAAAAAACTACAATTAAGAATTAAACTAAGAAATGTAATAACAATTAAATTCATGAGCATAGGGACATAGAAACAAAAAGAACCATAAGACCTATGTCACCAATGTTGAGGCTGATCTATTAGTGAAACAATACACCAAGAAGAAATGGGACTATGAGTCTCTTCTTCCTCCAAGGGAGGGCTCTTGGACCCCCACTAGCTAGCTCTTCTTACAACAAAGAAAAATAGAAAATGATCAAAGAACTCCTTACAAATCCACTCAATGGGTGAGATGGATTGTCCAATGCAATGGTGCAAATATGTTCTTGACAAGGATGGAGTCCTTAAGAGAATAGAGGTACCATAACATTACTTTGAATTCCTTGAAAAATGAAGTGCATCCATGGCCTTTTTATAGCATTCCTTCAAGCTATTGTTCAACTAGTTTGTAGTGTGAAAAAAGGCTAATTAGGGCATTTCTAGGTCTTTGACCAGCCATCCAGTCGAATCCAGTCCAGATTTGAGGGTCAAATCGGCTTGGGAGCTTAACCATAAGTCGGTGGGAGGCCAACCACTCTCATAAATGCATCGTTTAGTAGGTGCACGGATTTTTGCGATAACAGTCGTGCATCGTGCGCATGTGCACGATTTGTGCGTTTATGTTCCGCGCATGTGCGCGTGCGCTTAGTGTCTTCATAGCGCTCTTCAAATTTTCACTACTTTGTATAGTTTTTGACCCTTTTATGAATGCGTTGGTGTTAATTCAGGTCCATGGATGACTTCGTCACTATTTGACAATGTTGAGTTCTTGTAACCATGTGCGGACGAAATTCCAGTAATAACAGATGCCCCCTAATGGATGAGGTTAGGAGCATACGTATAGCCAAAATCCATCAATGTTTCTTCTAATGAGAATATTGTTGTAAGAGAGAGCAATAGTGGGATTGTCCAGAGCGATCCATTTGGAGGGAAAAAGGAACCGGTCGGACCCGACCTTCCATGAGGTGTGGAAAACATAAAATTGTGTACAAACAAGGCGGGCATGCCCCATGCTCGTGTCATGTAACTCCAAAAAGATGACTGAAGTGTTGGTGTAGACAACTTCAGCACCCTCGGGGGTAGTCATGATAAAGGCAAAAGACAATTCTCTAGATGAACATACTCTGAATAGTAGGCAGTGATCGCGGTAATAAGTATCATCGATAATGTGGGCATTGATAGCCCAACCAAGTTCAGAGGTCTTCGGCAAATGAAAGAACTAACTGCAATAGTCGCAAAGTAAGACCCACCGTAACATGAGAAAGTGTTGGTGTCAAATGTTATGGGGGTCAATTATAGCAGGGAGAAATGGTGTTTTGCCCTGTGTCGTCCGAGATCTCTCATTGGGTGGGTAATGAGAATCAAGATATTGTCGCCCTTCTGGAAAACTGTGTTGATGTCGACAAAAAGGGGGACGCGACTCCGAGAAGAAGATGGCTTCGTGAAATCTACCAGGTGAGGTTAGGAAGTGGAAGAGGTACATGGACGAAGTCAAGATGTAGGAAGACTCAAGACTGCCCTTGGTTGGAGGATATGTGAGATATAAAAATGGACGCAACCATTCAACAAGGTCAAGTGTCAAGGGGACGACAAGACCAGGGATAAGTTGTGCCAGAGGCGGGACAAGGTGAACAAATTTAGAGGGCAGAGGTAAGTGGCATGTGGGATACTCTGAAGACATGGACAATGTCGATAAGGGTGGATGATAAGTAGTGCTCCAACCAAGGGTGACATGGGTTGCAGTTTGGCCAAAAAAGGGAAGTAGGTTGCCAAAGGTGACGACAAAAAGGTAATGTAATGACTGAAAATAAAGGTGTTTGTACAATAAATAATGAATAATTGGGGAGAAGTGTACAAATACAGAAGCGGGTGCCCCAGTGTGATATGGGTGGCCCGTGTAGGGCATAATTTGCTCGGAGAACTGATGAAGGGTGGGGGGCCCATTGGTGAGTTTCTGTATGAGGTAGGTGAAATGAAGGGAGATTTGCAGATGGGTAAATGGATTGTGGATGAAATGGAGGGTTCATGCTGCTGTGGAGGTGCAGCCCGACCATAGAATTGTGGAGAGATAATCTGGGAGTCCGTTGGGAAAGCTAGCAAAATGAGGAGAAGGAGTATGTGGTTGATTCGCGACATGATGTAAGACTATCGGGACTCCCATCCCTAAAGATTTTTTAAAACAGCATGAGTGTCAGAAGTGCCAAAAGGTGTTATGAATGGGACAACTCATGTGGGTAAGAATGCTACCAAGTGACAGTATCGAAGATTCAAATGGAGGTGTGGGTACTGCAGAGCCGGAAAATGGGGATCCTAGAGGCAAATGTCAGAGGGTGTGACTGGAAATGTAAGTGAGATTCAGAGGGAATGACTACATGCCAGTGCTGAGTATATACCTGAAGGGGTTGTGTCGATGTATGATGATCAAGTACCTGCACACATGAAAACCAAATACCCGACGTGAACAATATCTGAAGAGAATCGAAGATATGAGCATGTATTTGATAAGCATTAATATGCGCATGCGTACCTGATCAGGGTATGAAAAATGGCACCCTGGGAGCTCAGGATGAAAAGAGACCCAGGGACTGTTGTGATGTAAATGATGGGATGTTGATCCCGTGGCTGAAGACGGATCGAGAAATGGACACCGTGGGCTCTAAGAATGGTGAGTGGAAGTTTGGAAAAAAGGCCTATATATAGTTGTAGGGCCCACATTGCCACCTCATTTGTACTTGTTGCTATAGTGATTGGACGAGAAGCATTCAGAGGAGATTGTGAGATTCGGGGAGGACGAGGCATCCGATTGAGGACCCGCGAGCATCAGGTTCGTGGTCTGATCATCCTCCATAGAATTAGGATTTTATTTTTTGGGCAGGGGCTATACAGAGGGCCATACAGAGGTGTTTTAGGGGGTATGGGCCCCACATGCGTGGGCGATCCGGTAATAGGCGTGCACACGTGTGCGCCTGTCCACCGGATAGACGTGCATGGGAGTGTGGTTAAGGGGATTAAGGGCGCGCAGGATGGGCGTGCCTATTGGTTGAATAGGCGTGCACATGTGCGCGCATGTCGGCTGAACAGGCGTGCATCTATGCTTGCCTATATGGTGAATAGGTGCGTTTGAGAGCATGCCTGTGTAGTGAACAGGTGCGCACTCATGTGCACCTATGTAGTGAAAAGGTGTGCACATGTGCGCGCCTATGGGGTGTACAGGCGCGCATGTGTGCGCGCCTGTGGGTGAAAAAACAGCGTCGTGGAGGCAAGGTTGACGAGTATAAAACTTGTCTTTTTAATGTTTTTGATTGTCCATGTGGTTGACTTAGGACGGTTTTGTGTTGTGCAGGTGAGTTGTGTGCACGATGTCGATTGGTTGGCGAGAGCGGGATTGGTCCCAGCAGCGAGACGTCGTGGCTATTGAGGAGCCAAGCGTATGTGTGACTTTGGCAGCCTGTGGGCTGTTGAAGTTCTTTGAGTGCCCCTTGATATGGGCGCAGGAGTATATCCTACAATTTCTTATCTGAATGTGGAGTCCAGACCTGCATTGCTTCATAGTGCGGGGAGAGAAGATTCCCTTCACTGCGATGGAGGACGTGTATTTTCTGACTGGGCTCCCATTTTGGGGAACGCCCCTACCGGAAAAGCCGGTGCTTCCTAGGGATACACCGCTCGCGATGATGGGCCGGATATATTGTTCGGGGCTGAACTATATGTCTGGCACAGTTGTGAGCATCGGGGCGATGGATGCCCTAGCACATCGCTGCATAGCAGTGATGATTGTGAGAGTGTATGCGTCACTGGCGACGCAACGGATCAGCGGTGGCCAGCTGATGGTGATGGAGAGAGTGTTGGTCGACGAGCATTTCACCTGGGGGCTTACGCTGCACTCAAGGATGGTGGGGAAATTAGACCACTGTTGGTCCACGGATACGGGAGAGTTTTGCCTTTGGGTCCATCCTGGTGGCCTGGTTTCTAGAGAGGGTGTCGATGTTGAGCCCTAGGATTCTATTGGGCGTGCCTGGGGCGCGAGAGCCGCGGCTAAGGTGGTGGTCGACTGTGTTTCTTTGCCATGGTGGTGGCGAAGGTGGTCACTTCTTCAATGCAGAGGCAGCGCAAGTATGGTGGCAGATGTCACAGGTGATATTACAATACCCCTATGCCAGGGTTGACTTCCGGGATGATCTGGACATGGTGCTACCTCCAGGGGAGGTGTTTGACCGTCGAGGTATGTTGATTGATGATGTTGATATATATGTTTTTGTATTTTTTGAGATAGCATGCCATATGTATATGATATAGATGTTGATACTATATGTTGTGTGTTTGTATGTGCAGATGTGGCACCTCACGAGCGTGAGGTGGAGTTGCAGAGAGCGTTAGCTCGTCAGGAGCCGGAGAGACTGCCGCGGGGAGAGAGACATCGGTGGGAGGACGTCGTGATGTGACTAGCTGAGCCAAAGAGGGCAGCGAGGAGGCACTGGTTTGATGAACCTGGTGGTGGGTCATCACATGCTCCTCTGGCGGCCGCCGGAGTGGACTTTGAGGACATACTCCATCGTCTAGAGGCGGTGTTAGAGGATGTGCCTGAGGGCATATGGTCTCGCATCCAGGATGAGGGTATCCTGGAGCAGTGCGTGGGGGTTCTGCTGCCATGGCGGGCCATAGTGTGATGAGCAACAGTGGCTGGTGTTGCGATGATCGGACGACTATCGTTGGGGCAGGAGGGACCAGTAGGGGGTGGACCACCACTGCCTGAGGGAGGGGTGGGTGGTGGTGGGTCGCCACCGCCTAAGGGAGGAGCAGGTGGTAGTGTTCTAGAGGCGCCATGAGTGGTTCTCTATTGATGTATATTTATTTTTTGTATATAGGCTGGTGAGCCCATTTTGTACCGAGGTGCTTCATTGGCCTGTAGACAGTTGTATTTTTTGTATGTAAACATTTGGATGGCACTGTGGACCTTCTGATATATACATGAGTATACATGTTTGAGATCTATGTGGTGTTTACATGTGTTTTTTTAATGTATTGATGATGTCTAAGCTATATATGTGATGACATTTAGTGTTATATGTTTATGCATGTGTAGAGGTAGCTTGATGTGATAAATGCCAGTCTAACACAATATTAGCTAGGTTATCCGTAATTTGATTCAATTGTCTTGGAATATGTGTAAATGTAATGGAATCAAAATGTCGAGATAAAAGTTTAACTTGCAGGTATTTGCGAAAGAGGCAAGGATCACGGACGCGGTACACATTGTTGAGCTGGAGTACGACTAGTTGAGAGTCAAGGAAGACGCTAAGGTGACGAATACGATGATTCTAGGCATCGGCTAGGAGGTCGATGACGGCGGTGTATTCGGCTTGGTTATTGGTCGTTGAACCCAAACATATGCCGCTCGAATGGAGCATTTCATGTGAGGGGGTGTAGAGAGCCCAAGCGACCGAAGCGAGATTTTGTGTCAAATGGTTGGCGCCATCATCGTAACCGATGTGGTAGGCTGGTGGAGGAAGCATCTGTTAATAGCACAAAGGATAGTTTAGATGTGAGGGATGGAAAAAAAGATTAAAAATGATATAAAAGAAATAACCTAAAGTAGAATGACTATGTTTAAGCATAAAATTTCTTTAAATACAACCCGTTGACAGGTTCTTTGAGCTAGAGGCCTTTGGGGGAGGCTAGGATGTATGCGCCTTTGGTGAGGCAATGTTGGATAATGTATGGGCCATGCCAGAGTGACTCGAATTTGTCATGGCCAAAGTTATCATGAGCGATATCGTAAGCCAAGACGAGGTCGCCTTCATGAAATGAGCGAAGGTTGGCATGTCGATCAAAGGAAACCTTGGATCGTTTTTTAGCTGCCTCGTTGTTCTGTAATGAAGATCGACGATCTTCATCCAGAGACTCTAAGTTCAGCAAGCGCTGCTCCATTGGAGAAGTGTCAGGTAATATCTCAATTGCGGTGCGTAAGGTGGGAATTTCGCACTCGATGGGAAGAGTGGCCTCGACCCCATGGACTAGATGAAATGGTGTGAAACCAGTAGTTGTTTTCATAGCCGTGCGGTAAGCCCATAGCGCAGAAAATAACATATGATGCCAATTGATTTTGTGTTTATTAACCATACGTTGTAACATGGTCTTGAGGACTTTGTTAACTGCTTCGACCTGTCTGTTAGACTGAGGGTAATATGGTGAGGCAAACTCGTGAGAGAATCCTAACTGAGATGAGAGTTCGACGAAGATCTCATTCTCGAAGTGTTTCCCATGATCTGAAACGAGTTGGAGGGGTACTCCAAAGCGGGATATGATGTTGTTAAAGAAAAAACGTGTTGTAGTGTCAGTGGTGTTGTTGAAGGTGGGTATAGCTTATGCCCATTTGCTGAAGTAATCGACGGTGACAACAATGTATTTGTGACCATTGCTAGAGGGGGGATTACAAGTCATGAAGTCGATGCCCCATTTACAAAAAGGGTCGACAGTGATGACGGGATGAAGAAGAGTGGGGGGAGCTCGGGATTTATTGGCGTAGCGCTAACATTACTCACATCGTTTCACGGCGTGAATGCAATCGTGAAACAAGGTAGGCCAAAAGTAACCGGCTCGGATAATCTTCTGAGCAGTGGATATGCCCGACAGATGGCCCCCACATGTGCCACTGTGGCATTCATTTAAAACTCTATTGGCCTCATCAATAGTCAAGCATTGTCGAAGAATGGTGTCGACTACCCATCAGTATAGGATGTCTCTGATGAGGAGGTAGCGGGGGGCCTGATGTCGAATACGATGACGATCAGCTCGTGAAAGGTGGTTACCGAACTTTTGAGTTCAGAGGTAGACAAGGAGGTTGTCGTACCAAGGGTCATCCGAAGTGATGTAAAAGAGATGTTTGTCGGGAAAGTCAGTGTTAACGGGGGTACTGGTGGTGTCAGAGGGGAGGGATGTGATAAGTTTGGTGAGAACAAGGGCCTTCTTACTCTTAGGTGTTGAGAACTCGAGGTCGTACTCCTAAAGGATAATGATCCATCGAGCAAATTTTTCGTTAACTTGCCGACGACTGAGCAAGTACTGCATAGGGTTGGAATCTGCAACGACCTTTGTTGTGCGAAGCAGAATGTAGTGGCGCAGTTTATGGACTGCGAGGATGACTGCAAGAGCAAGTTTCTCTTCATGTTTATACTTCAAGGGTGGTCCTGAGAAGTTTTTACTAACGTAATAAATGACATGCTCATGATTTTCATCACCTAGCTGGACGAGAACTCCTGCTACTGATACAGCTGATGCTGATACGTAGAGGATATAGTCGCGATTGTAGTCAGGTGCACTAATTAAAGGTGCATTCGAGAGTGCAGTTTTAAGATCATCAAATGACTGTTGGGCATGGTCATCCCAGTGAAAAGGGATGTCGTGACGTAGTAAGCGAAGGAAACCATGTGCGCGTATGGCGTAGTCTAGGACAAAACATCTAAGAAAGTTAGCTTTTCCCTGTAGACTCTGAAGTTGCCGTAAATTCTGGGGAGGTGGAATTTCGGTGATAGCTTGGACTTTGAGGGGGTCCACGGTAATACCGCTTTGGGAAACAATAAAGACAAGGAGGAGCCCTGCGGTGACACAGAATACACACTTGAGAGGATTCAAGCGGATGTTGTACCGATGACACCGTTGAAAGATGATTCGTAAATCATCAAGATGTTGTGTGCATTTCTTGGATCGAGTTGTGAGGTCATCCAAGTATGCGAGGATGATATAAGCCAGATTGTGAAAGATGTATGTCATAGCCCACTAGAAAGTTGCGTCGGCATTCTTTAAGCCAAAAGGCATGACACGATATGAAAAAGTACCCCACGGGGTAGTGAATGCGGTTTTATATTGATCGGCGGGGTGAATTTGAATTTGATTATAACCAAAGAATCTGTCCATAAAGGATAGAGCCTCGTGGCCTATGCAGTCGTCGATAATTTGATCGATGAAAGGTGTTGGAAAGTTATCTTTGGGACACGCGTGATTGAGATCGCAAAAGTCAGTGCAAACGTGGATAGTGCCCTGTTTTTTGTTAACGGGTATAGGTTGGAAACCCATGAGGGATATGCGATGGGGTAAATGAAACCGGCAGCACGTAATTTGTCAATTTCGGCTTTGATGGCCGCGGCTTTGGATGGGTGTAGCGGTCATTGTTTTTTATGAATTCGTGTAATGTCGGGCCAGGTGTCGATGCGATGTTCGACTATGGAGGGATCGAGGCCAGGCATTTCTGTGTATGACCAGGCAAAAATATCCCTATATTCCTGGAAGAGGGCTTTATAAGCGGTGATTTCCTGAGGAGTGCAAGCAGATCCAATGGTGATTTCCTCGACGGTACCATTTTTAATGGAAATGTCGATTTTAATGGTTGGGGAAATGTTGGCCATGTTTCCTTCTTCAAAAGAATCAGGGGCGGGAATGGGGTTTTTGAACCAGTCGATAGGCCCTAATGGGATAAAATCCTTGGTTTCAACCCCGTAAATGGGGTTTTGGTTAGGAGGCATGGAGGATTCCTGTGGAGAGAAGAGTGCGCGGTGGTGTAGCGCATCCCAGGGGAGGTTTGGGTGGTTTAATTCTTCAAGTATTTCTTCGTCGCATTGGAAGTGACGGGAATACAAGGGCTCATGAGGGGTGACATCGGTGATGGTGTTTGTGTGGTTGCCCCCTAGTGAAGAAGCAAGGGGAACAATGTTAGGAGATGGTGAGGGTTCACTCGACATAAACCATATATTGAAGTATTGAGGGGTACCCGTGGTAGTTGGGTGTAAAATGTCCATAGGGGAATGAGCAGGAGAGTTGGAGGGATTGGGGGGTGAATCCTCAGATAAGTCATCTAAGAACCATGGAGGTTTTGGAAGGGCCTCGGGTTCGGGAGAAATGACATGAAGATCCGCTAGTGATGAGGTAATGTCAATTATCGCCTATGTGGGTCGTTGAAGCAGGGTCAATTGGCATTGCCTGTATTCAAGGATCATAGGACATTGGTATGTAAAATGAGCTAATGAATCGCAGAGAGAGTAAGGGAATCTCATATGTTCATTGACTGAAGTGGTGACATATCGGATGTCAGTGATATTGGTGGAGGAGGATGTAGTAGGACTAGGGTTGCTCTAGAAGCTCTGGCATACTACGGTTAATGTCTGCCAAAAGCGTGGCAGTGCTCGGCAATGGTAGGTATAATGGTCATATTCTGAACATATAGCACAAGAGAATTTGGTCTGCAACCCTTTATTACTGGAAGGGGGGGTGGTAGTGGTAGGACTGGTCGTAGTGGCGAGTGTTGGGGGAGTGTGATTGAGTGGGATTAGATTTCGTAACTCGGGTAGATATGGGTAGTTGTTGGTTTGGTGTCCCTCTTTCTCACATAGTGCGCAAGGTGGTGGGATGCATGGAGGAAGTGGAGTTGTGGGCTCCTTCTTCTTTCGCCTGCCCCTAGCTGTGGCAGGTGGGTTAGTGAGTGGGGGTGTGGTGGGAGTAAGTATGGGAATCGTCATGCGGATTCCTTCTTTTTTGGGGGGAAGGGATGGTCGAGGGACCATCTCTGGGGGGTGTAAATACAAAAATGGGATTGCTAACACCATATTAGGTAGTGTGAGTGTTGCGGCTACCTGAAAATATTTGATGCCTGGTGGAGGGTAAAAGAAGGGAATTTGGGTGATGGCTTGGGGAACTGTCTCCCAAACTGGGATATGTCCTTGGGGAGAGGTGGAATCGTGGACTGGTGGGGTCGATGAGTGTCTAGGAGGTTATGGAGGGGGGGTTCTGCGACGAGTGGGACGTCAAATACGATAGAAGCCTTGGTAGGAGTAAGTCCTTTGTGTGAGTTTCGTTAGATGATACGACGCATACTTGATTGGAAGGATGAAGGAGTGGTGGTGCTCCATGGTAAGTTCCTAACAAGGATGGATCTTTGAAAATCCCAGGACCCATATTGACTAGTGGATATGCGTCGTGGCTTGTGTGAATGAGAGGAATAATGTTATTGATGTTGGCAGATGGATTAGGTTCATAATGTGAGACTTGGTCAATGGTAACGATCTTCCCATTGTGAGGGAACATCATTGTCCGAAAGATGAAATATGCCACTGCCTTCATAGCGTACATGTAGCTACGACCGAACAGGATATTATAATCAAGTGGCGCATCGATAACTTCGATATCGATGAGAATCGTCTTGCCCTCGAGTTCGACGAGGATATTTTGGAAGAGCCCTTTAGGAGAGGATGGTCGTCCGTCATAAGATCGTAAGGTGATGGCAGAGGGAATGAGTTCGGGGGAACCAAGCTTCTGCCATATTGTTTTGGACATAATGCATGTAGATGCACCTTCATCGATGATACATCGATGAACTGTGATGTTCCGTATTTTTAATGGTATTTGAAAAGCGATCAAGGTGGGAAGACAAGGTTCTCCGATGTCAAGATCAAAGGTAATGAGTCGGATATCTGCGGGGTCAACTGCCCCCAAGGCGGAAAGTAATGATTTCGGCTGAGTAGGAAAAGTCTGGAGGACCTCCAAAACTGACATGTCAGCCGGGGATTGTGCTAAGTCATCTACCGAACTATAGTTATGAGTTGCCCTAGCTTATGGGTTGTGGACATCCCTGCGCAATGGGATGTGAGGGATGCGAAGAGGTGGCTCGGCGGTAGGGCGAGGGATCACCAACGGGGATCCCATCGGTGTAGGGTTTGTCTCTGGAGGGATGGGAGGAGACTCAGTGGGTGCATGATATTGATGATTACATGTTTGCAGAAGGATTTCTTCCTCACTAGTGAGGAGAATTGTGCGATCTGTTGGATTGTTGGGGTTGAGGTATTGTCCCACCTGAGGTGGGGGGTGTTGTGTTTCCTGTTGGGTGTTTATCAAACCTTGATGTGGAATAGGATTTTGTAGCACAACAGGAGGGGGTTGTTGCACGTATTCTTCTGGTGCCTGTTGAGGGGCAGGTGGTGCTGGAGGATGGGGAAGACTACCAGAGTATTTCAACTGTTTGAAATCAGCGATTTGGGGGCAATGATGAGTGTAATGGCCGAACTCACCACAAAGGGCACAAGGGAAGTTGGTTTTAACATTATTGTTATTTCTCCCTTGGCGCTTATTATTATTGCCCCCTAGGGGTTTTGATGCCCCTAGTTCTGGTTTCCCCCAGTAGATTGGTGTTGTTGGGGTTGATTCTCGCCTTGACCTGGTTGTTGTTATTCTTGTTCTGTCCTTTCTTTTTGGCATTGTTCGACGGATGGCTTGGATTGGCCATATTCAACTTTTTGAAATTTTGGTATTGCTGAATGGAAAAAGGTTGAACAAAATTCACCCCCGCATGAGGATGTGGAGGAGCCATGGGTTGTGGGGGACCAAGAAATGGGAAGTATGGATTCTATGGTGGTAACAATCTGTAAGGTACATAGGAAGGCGTAGTGATTTTTCTAGTACTATAAGCTGAAGTAGAGGGGGTACCAGAGTTCGTTTGAATAGGTGGATGTATGGGGGGTGTCGACGGTGGTCCACTGATGGATGGAGGTATCGCAACAGGGTATGGTTGTTGGTAAGGGGGTGGGGGGTAATAAGAAGTGCCCCCGTATGTCGGCGGGTATTGAGGTGTTCCATACATCAGTGTTGGTTGGGGTTGTGGACCGTGGTGAGTGGTGGTACCAATCAGTCTGGCTGCTGAGTGAGACATCCCAGGTTTGTCTTGGCCAAATGGCACAGGTTTTGGAAGATCAGGAAGTACAGTGTATAAATACCCTGACTGTTCATAGATGAGGTCATACTGTTGGGCCTTGTTGATGGCTTCCTCTTCAGATTGAGGGAAGGTGGAAGCTGCATCCTTACCGAGGAGAGAGACAAGTGATCTAAGAAACTAGTCGAGACATTATTGATTGGTGGTTTCTTCTTTGCATAAACTACATCACCTACGCCACTCATGAATGTGATCAGCGATATGCGTGGCTGAGGTTTGTTTGAAATTAGAAAGTAGTTATAAACCATTGTCATGGCAGATGGGTAATTGGAAGAAGGTCAAGAATGCTTTGGCCAATGACTCAAAAGTTGCGTGGGACCCTGATTTTTCTTCTACATACCATTTGGTCGATGGGCTAGTGAGTGTGCATTGAAATAATCGCAGTCTGATGGAATCATCCATAATGCTATTGGAGGAGCACCATAGGTGAAAGGTCATGACATGGTTGGCAGGGTCATCGCCTCCCTTTCCTTCAAACTTTGGTATGTCCAAAGGTAGTTTGGTGGGCATTGCAGGCCATGTGGGGTCATGCAATATAGGATCATTGGTGAGTTTGTTGAGATCTGGTATGTTGAGAGAGGCCAAATATGGCATATGTAGTGGGGGGGAGGATTAGCTCTATCCATGGTGTGAGTGTGTTGTGAACCTGACCCTTGAGGGGGGCTAGGTGGGTTGGTGCTTCCTCCTTGAGAGGAAGTTGGTCCCCCGCTTCCATGTAAAGGAGAGTGAGTGAATGGATGACCTTGGGAAGTGGACCCAAGTAATGTAGAACCAAGTAAAGTTGATCCTAAAACAATAGCACTCACAGGAGTGTGTGAATGAGGTTTCGATGAGTGGGAAAGACTAGACACTCCCCCTAAGATAGGAGGGAGGTTTAACAAGTGTCGTGAACGATGGGGGTTCTGTGGTTCCCCTATACAAGTGTCGTGAACGAAGGGGGTTATGTGGTTCCCCTATGATGTCCGACTAGCTGCATGAATGTGTGCAAAGAGTGGTGAGAATAATATAGAAACAAGAGCCTTTGCGTTGAGTGTTACACAATA
Source organism: Picea engelmannii (assembly GCA_009831015.1). NCBI lineage: Eukaryota > Viridiplantae > Streptophyta > Pinopsida > Pinales > Pinaceae > Picea > Picea engelmannii. Next base: position 114,003 of record ML823647.1, read on the forward strand.
TATATATCCCAATCAAACTGTAATCAAAAGTGTATCATAAAAAATGTTTTCTGAAAAAGAAGCATATATATGTGGGTAAGTGGGTTTTTTCCACGTGGGAAATCAAAAGAAAA
>ML823648.1:81926-93048 GCA_009831015.1 Picea engelmannii
ATATTTGCTTATTCAATCGCAATCCCTCTAAGGTCACCCAGGAAGCCTCCCTTGTGTTGGACTTGTCCTTCACTAAAACAAGGGGACATATATTGAGGTGACAGTGATAGGTGTTCTCGATGTGTCACACACTTGGTGTTTGGGTTGGGTTTTTCCCAAACTAAAATCTGTCCCATAACAACACTTGGAAAGTTTGTCAATTTTCACATGCAACTCTATGTGACTAATTTCAAATTTGAAAATTGCTTTTTAGTGGTCTAGTAGTAAAACCCTGGTTGTTATCACTGAACAACTTTACACTTAAATTATTGACTGAAAACATATGCAGCGAAAACATAAAGATCAGATATGAATTATCAATATACATGAGACTACACTCCCCGGATGGGGTGATAGGACGGGCGATGCAGCCACGTGGAAACGAGTTAGGATGCGGTGGCATGATGCCTACCACCTCGCATCACCCGCTCATTAACTCGGTTTAATGTTGCACAGGCGCATTCAACAGCCGGACCCTCTCGCACAAGGGAAGGGTACCAGCATTATTTCTCAGGTTTTAATGGCGGATTTGATCGTTGTGGTTATGTTAATTGGTATGGGGTTCAGGCTCATTATGCGAATTGGGACTCCTGGTCGCAGAGCGCTTCCGAGAACCTTCGTCTCGCAGAAGCTCCGGCAGGGCTGCTCGGGTTCTCTCATCCCTCTGGTGCTGTCGCTCCTCCAGGTCACCCTGATTATCCTCAGCAGCATTTCGACTTCAATTGACCTCTCAGAGCTCAGCCATCGAACCCTCATCATGCCAAGAATTCGGGGGACACCGCGACGAGGAGCGGCGTGGTATACTGCAGAATCGAGGCGAAAGAGAAAGGCAGCATTTGAAAGGGCCATGGCGATAGCTTCCAGAAGGCGAAGAGCAAAACCTCGTACCCCTCCAATGGCGGTTGTTGAAGAGGAGATTCCGGAAGGTGGCCTGGCAAGCCCTCCAGAACACACCTTATTTATGGTCCCGGAGAACTGGAACCCCCGCTTGACATTTGGCTTGATTGGAACTCAGCAGGTGGCAAGTGGCATGCGTACTCAAGGCGACAGCAGCACAGAAAGGCCTTACTCTCCATGCTACATGGAGGAAGAAGTGCCTCCCAATGCCACCAGAGGAGCAGCGGGGTATCAGAAGCAAGGCGCAGACATGGAGCAGCCACCTTTGGTCGACGCGAGCTACATCAACCTCATCTTCGATATGAGGAACTTGATAGAAGATCAGAACTTTCGCATGGCAAGGTTGGAGCAGAGGCTCGACATGTTCTATGCAGCACACTCCAGGGCCACGCCAAAGAAGCAATGCCCGACCTGTGCCCGACCTTATGCATTCCCAGCGCGCTGGAGGCACACTGCGGTCGACGACACTCATCCTGGCTCCGAGGTTTTCTGATGCTCTTACACAGACTCTGCTTGTGGTTTTGTTTTAAAGGTCTATATCATAGAACAACTAGTTTTTTATATTTCATAGCTCTAGATGGAAAAACCAGTCTACCACTAACGCCTGCTAATCCTGGTTTCCTACGGGCGGGAAGTAGCAGTGTGAATTTTGTTAACTTATGCTTATTTTGCAACAATGGTGACACCTGGACATGGATGCCCATCTGTCCTGGTTTCCTGCTCAGGCAGGCCAGCTGGCATCACCATAAGCTCTGTATTTTTTCAATGATAATATAATAGGCTCTAAACCTTTTTTTACTTAAAAAAATATATATATACATGAGACTACACAACCTTCGGAGCTATGTGTTCCCTATCCATTGTCCTATGCAAAGTCCTAGGAGCTTGACCCTTGCCTCTGAATCCTGAGGGTTGACTCCCTTTGAACTCTGGCTCCTTCTGAGCCTATGTAATCTTCAAGGCCACCTACCTCATCACTGGTGGAGCTCCATGCTCCCTCTGATAATTTTTTACTGGTGGGGCCACCTGCCCCCTCTATGTTGGATGGGCCACCTACCTCACCTGTGGTGGAGCCACCTGCTCCTCCTCATCTATCTCTCCACTCCTGTTGGTCACAAAATGGATAAATTGGCCCTCTCTAACTCCAAGAATCACCATTGATCTGAAGATAAATCATCTAGGGACAAACAACACCAATCCATCCATATCATCCTTGGACATCAATAGAGTATCCTCCTAGATACAAACAATCAACGTCCTATAAAAGCATGACAATGTCTCTCGTGCAGAGATCCCCTGCAAAAAGGGTTCCCAAGACCTATCAAGACCAACTAAACATCAAGTAAGACATGTCCATCCTATAACAACATTACATAGTCCTACTCCTCAATCCCTAAGGATGAGAACACACTCTTGACACCATAACACATTTTCCACTCGTAACATACCCCCTTAATCCATTGGGAATACCATTGCTCTAGATCCATGTACTGCATGCCTAGTCCTCCTACCAATATCCTCATACTACTTGAGTCAAACACTATGAAACTCGTGAACAAATCATGTGCCCATGTCATGTGTCGATGACTCTCACTGGATAATAACCATGCAATCCTCCAAGCCAAGCATCATGATTCCCCAAGTTACGACCATCCAATGAAATTCTACCCAATTCCATAATCCAAGTCACCAAAATAACTCTCTATGTTTTCACATGATACCATTGATCTTATGTCCTCCTCTCAACAATCCCAAGCTGTGATTGGACACTCAATCTAGTCCACTCTAGACTTCCACAAATCAACTCTACAACTGACCTCATCCGCCTGGGTCAAATACCTCATACATTGTCATACCTCGAAAATGTGCAACTCTCCAGCCCAATGAAGACACTATCTCATCAACCTACCAAACATCTGAAGCCATCATGTATGTTCCAAAGCACCTGAGTTGCACCCGTCATAAATCACCATGACAAGTCACCAAAAGTCCATCCATGGGGTTGGAATTCTACCACACAACATACTATTGTGATCTGGGCTCTTCACCAATCCACCAGAACTCTCTACTTGCCACACCACTGAGTTGCAATAGTCCCAAACTCCTTGTTTGGATAGTCTGCTCCATGTCTCAAACTAGAGACCATCTAACCCATTGCCACCTGCAACTATCACGGTAGATCCCTCTTAGAGTTATCACCTGCAACTTGCCCGGAACAAGAACAAGAACAATAACAACACTCCTCCAATGTTGTATCCAAAATTGTGTATCGATATGATCCTCTTATCTTCATATCCCAAGCTTTGATACCATGTCATTTTTCAAATGCAACTCTATGTGACTAATTTCAGATCTGAAAATTGCTTTCTAGTGATCTAATAGTAAAACCCTAGTTGTTATCACTGAACAACTTTACACTGAAATTATTGACTGAAAACATATGCAATGGAAACACAAAGATCATAGATGAATCATCAATACACATGCGACACAAATCCTAAGGGAAAAATGAGCCCTCCCATCCAATACAATATCACCAAAATCTGAGGACARCCTTGTCCTCAAAAATCACMAGAACTAAGAACAACTTTGTTCTCCAATGATTATACAAATCATAAAACCAAACCTCATCAATATCCCTGGGAATATCCTCTCCACACGACTCTATTGTAGACCACATGTATGGCTTGGTAACATCACCTATCAGCATGTACGGATATGTACCTATCGAGAAAACCAACTACGTGATTCACCTTACTGGAAACCCGTGAACATGCATTGGTTTCTCCACTACAAATCACGTATACCCTCTACGTGAGTCGTCCTTATGCAACCCGTGTATATACGTGCTTCATCCTCCTACAAACCATGTATTCTATGAAAACACACGTGTGACCTTCTTCATTTATCTCTTCAAGAACAAATTCACCACCTTTTGCACTTTCCCTTTGCTGATATCACCAATCCTCCTAGTGCAAGTGCAGACTCACTTGCGCTAGCTCCATCATGTCTCCACGCACTCTACATGATATGTAATGTCACAATGACCTCTCTTCTTTATATACAATCCTTAGGGGTCAACATAGAATCCCCTCCACAAGTCAACATCAAATTAGGCTTTCCTTGTGGATGTGAAGCCCCAACATAAGTCCACAACGCCCATCACCAAACCCATGAAGCCCCCACTCAAATCCAAGGGGATTTTCACCAAACCAAAATTTTGATGTGGTGACCATGACGATTCCCACATGCCCAACACCTAGGGTCATGTTAGAATACATGCTCAAAGCTACAAAAATAAACAAAGGTATCCCAAAGCCTTCCCCTTAGCTTACCCGATGACTCCATTGGAGGGAAGTTCCCTTTTATCTTTTGATGAGATTTTTGTAAGGTCCAAGCATGGGGCACACCGATCGAAGAGATGCGACAGTTGATGAGTGAATGAGCTCATTTGGGAGCACTAAGTCCATGGAGAGGCATGACAGTTCGGTTAAGTGTGACAATTTGTGAAGGGGTGTGACACACCCAAAAGACATGATGCAAATTACCCTTGGAGACCCTGTAAGAGAAAGGACACACAGCCCAAGGAATACGAGAAGAAAGTGAAGGCAAGAGACATGGATCTTTGAGGCTGGGAGCACAAGTGGAGTGCACCCCAGGTTGAGGCAAGGAGGAGAAACAGGGAAAGGCTTGGTGTGATAGAACCGCAAGTATAGAAAGTTATGATGTGTAAGGCAGAGTCATGAGACTCTATCCATCTATGTAATTGGGACAGTAGTGCCCTCTTTGTAAATCTTTTTTTATGTTTCGCAACATAATAAAATAAGTCAGTTATTAGGCACCGTTGGTGTCGCCCACACTATATTTGTGTCTCTTGTATTTCACATGTTTTATGTTGTATGCCAAATTGACTAAGTGTAAAAGAATGTTCACAAATGTCTAAGTGTACAACTGAGTTGTATAGAGTAAGCATATGACTCAGCTATAGCCTAAAAGAGAGTATGGGTATGCTCTAGGTGAAGAGGCACAGTCTAGGTGAAGTATCCTTGGTTGAGCAAGGCTACCAAGAGAGAATTGTCGTTGTGTCACACATCCATGAGATGCCAAGATTGGACTTAGGCATGAATCTTGAGGGTGTGACAAATGATATTAGATCAGTTTCACAATGAAGAGTTTTGCAGATACGCAGTTCACATTATGACAAGCTTCGCATAGTCTGGAAGTGGGGTGACCCAAGGTGGTGCAACTCCTTTGACAAAGGTAGATGAATTTGTACGACAACAACAGGCCATGAATGACTCAAGGCAGGTCGAGTCAAGTGTCCCACCGCGACCTGACGCGGAAGAGTCTTAGTTTGGGAAACGAACCAAGATCTATAGGAACCTACAACGAAGCACCTTTGAGGCAAGTGGTGGACCAAGGGGCACTCCCACACACTCTGTGGAAGATGAGCACAACGCAGGTATATTTTGTTTTGATTATGTTGATCTTTTTCACTTAACATAGAAAGAGTGGGAAGACTCGGTTTGCAGAAAGTTGCAAAGGGTTGGTGTGTTGGGTGCCTTCGGTAGAAATCTTGGAATCCAAGACCATCACTTGTGTTTTATGGATCTAGTTATCAACAGAAGAACAATGCAAGCTATGGTTGACTCAAGTTCTTCGCACAAATTTTTGAAGACTAAGATAGTGAAGGAGTTGGGACTTAGAGTCTCCTCGTGCAGAGTTGCAGTGAAGGCAGTAAACCCTAAGGCAAAGGCAACATCTGGTTTTTCCTCCTTAGTTCACAAATTTTGACTTGATAAGTGGGAAGGTTGGGCTAAATTCATAGTGATGCCTATGGATGACTTTGAGGTGATTATTGGGTAGGATTTCCTAAGTAGGATGCATTTGGTCCTCATGTCATGGATGGACAAGATAGTTATACTTGGTGAACATAAGACTTGGGTTGTGCACACAACCATAAGGAAGTCTGGTGGAAATATGCAGCTTATGTTTGGACTGAGTATGAAGAGAGCAACAAGGCGAAATGGATCACATATTTAAGCAGTGATTGTTGAGGAAGTTCTAGAGCATGGAATGGAGATGTCTGTTCCACCTGAGCTCACTAACTTGTTGGGTGATTTTGAGGATAGAATGTCGGATGAGTTGTCGAAAGTTCTCCCACTGTGATGCATTGTTGACCACCATATAGAGCTAGAGTCTTGGTCGCAACCACCGAAAAGAGCTCCTTACCTATTGTTTTGACCCGAGTTGGAAGAGTTGAAGAAACAATTGAGAAAGTTGATTGATGCTAGCTTCATTCATCTATCCAGGTCCCCATATGGTGCCCTAATTCTCTTTCAAAAAAAACAAGGACACTTCAGAGCTGAGGATGTGTTTGGATTACCGAGCATTGAACAAACAAACTGTGAAGAACCGATACCCATTGTCGTTAGTTGTTGATTGCTTTGACAAGTTGGCCAAAGCCAAAGTCTTTTCAAAGCTTGACTTGCGACATGGATATTATCAGGTGAGGATTGCATATGGAGATGAGGCGAACACAACCATGGTGACGAGGTATGGTAGCTATGAGTTCCTAGTGATTCCTTTCGGTTTGTGCAACTTCCTTGCAACCTTTTTCACATTTATGAATGACATGTTGAGACAATTTTTGGACAAGTTCATTGTGGTGTATTTGGATGACATCATAGTGTACAAAGGAGGAGGACAATAAACATTTGGCACAGGTCTTTGAGGTGCTACGATAGAGCCAATTGTTCTTGAAGAATTCCAGGTGTATTTTTGGGTAGATTGAGACATCATTCTTGGGGCATTGAATTGGCTAAGGATGCATTCTCATGGACCCTGCAAAGGTTGAGAAATTGAAGATTGGGAAGAGCCGCAAACTATTCATGATGTGAGAGCCTTTTTTGGACTAACCAACTACTATCGCAAGTTCGTAGAGGGCTACTCCAAGATTTCTACACCACTAATTGACTTGTTGAAAAAGGAAAAATCATGGAACTAGATAGAGAGGACAAAGTCTATGTTTGAAGAGATAAAACAAAGAATTGTCATCGCTCCCATGTTGAAGCTACCAGACTTTGAGCAATCATTTCAATTATAGATGGATGCATTAGACTTTAGCATTAGAGGGATTTTAATGCAGAAGGGACATCCAGTTTCCTTTGAGAGAAGAAAGCTCCAAGAACGTGAATGGAGATGCCTCATTCATTAGAAGGAGATGGTTGCAATGATACATTGTTTGCATACTTGGAGACACTACTTGTCAGGCAAGCCATTTGTCGTGAAGATTGACAACGTTGTGACAAGTTACTTCGCAATGCATCCAAAGTTGTCAAGTAGGCAAGATGGAAAGACTTCCTTGCAGAATTTGACATGATCATTGAGTATAGGCAGGGCAGGCTAAACGTTGTCATAGATGTCTTGAGAAGAAAGGAACAAATCATTGTCCTAGAGGAGGAGGATGAGTTACCTACATCATGGTGAAGTTAGATTCATGTCTTGGAAGAGTTGCATGAAAGGATCAAGGAAGGGTTAGAGCATGATCACACGATGAAGAACATCATGAAGTAGTTGAAGGATGGAAAAACGTGAAATTTTTGCTTATGCGATGGACTGTTGTAGTTTGGGGAGAAAATCTATGTCCCTAAGTCATCCAACCTCGGGAGGAAACTCATGAAGGAATGTCACAACTCACCTGGGACAACGGAGAATGATGGCATTGTTGGAGAGAGGGTACTTTTGGGAGCGGATGAAGCAGGATGTGGAGGAGTATGTTTTCACTTGCCTTATATGTCAGCAGGATAAGATGGACACGAGAATTAGAGCAGGGATGTTGCAACCTTTACCAATTCTAGAGAGGTCATGGATGAGTGTCTCGATGGAATTCATCACATAGCTTCCATTGGTCTAGGGATACAATGGTATTTTTGTCATGGTGGATCAATTCTCCAAGTATGTTGTTTTCATTATGATGAATATGCCTTGCGGTGTTGAAGAAGTTGCAAAGTTGTTTTTCAAGCCCATAGTGAAGTATTGGGGGCTTCCTCTGAACATTGTATCAGACATGGATGCAAGGTTCACGAATAAGTTTTGGACAACATTGTTCAAGCTTATGGGGACAAATTTGTTGAAGAATTCATCCTACCATCCACAGACACATGGGCAGATCGAACGAATCAATGCACTTTTAGAGGAATGCTTATGGAACTATGTTCAAGTGGAACAAATGAATTGGATGGACTTGTTGGACACACCCCAATTCATCTACAACCTGCAAAAGAGTTCAACAATGGGCTACAGTCCATTCAAGTTAATGAACAAACAACAACCCACAACTCCTCATTTTGTGACACAAGGATATTATGGGATGAATCCATCATCTTTGGGTTTCGTGAAGAGTTGGTAGGATCAATTGGGGATATCTCGCACACACTTGACTAACACAATAGATGGAATGAAGCAATGAGCAGTGAACAGTAGGCATGACACATAATTCCAAGTAGGAGAGTTGGTCTTACTCAAGCTAAGCAAAGATCAGTTCTCACCACCTAAATGGATGCCTCCATATCTTATGCTAAGGTATGAGGGACTATTCAAATTTATTGAGAAGATTGGAAATGTCGCCTATAGATTGGAGTTGTCGTTCCGCATGCAACATATTCACCTTATCTTCCACTTTATCCAATTGAAGTCGTGCCAAAGATACCCAGATGACCCAAGTCGAGTTGAGCCATCTAGAGGACCAACCATGGTTGCAGATAAGCTAGAGTTGGAGGTAGAGAATATTTTGTCACATTATATCTTGGGATTAGGTAGAGATTGAGTGAATGATTACTTCATCCATTGGAAGGACAAGCTTGATGAAGACAACAATTGGGAGAGATATGAGTCCTTATGGAAATATGAGGACATGATTCACGAATTTGACAGAGGTCGCTACGGACTGCAAGTGGTACAAGAGTTTCTGGGACAACAACAATTTTAGTGGGGAAGGATGAAAGGCCTTCTGAGACACCCACCGAGTGTGTAGGCTCCTTGGGCATATTCAGTGATGGGACGAACAAAGAGCACAAGAAGGGAACAATTGGTTGGGAAGGAACTTGTATTATGGGAATGGGCAGAAACACCTTGGGGCACTATGGTGACATGCGAGCCCAAAGGGGCACACACCCTTCTTCCCTTGCAATGAATGACAAAGACATGGGTTGCGTTTGGGAAAGGGTGGAGCATCTTGGGAGCACACACAAGCAGTGGACCTGTTTTTCCTTGGAAGAATGGGTGCACCGGAGAGGTTGGACGACCCCATCGGCACACCCATAGAGAGTCATGATGAAGAGCACAAGGCAAGGGGTGTGTGCCCAAGGATGGGGTGTGTCAGTCCAAGAGATGTGATGGTTGATGGGAAAACATGCTCATTTGGGTGCACTAGATCTGTTATCGCACAAACTGTAGGTTGGGAAAAGCCTGACCCAAACCACAAGATGGCGACAACTAGAAGAATACCTACCCATTGTCACCTCAGATAGGTATTCTTGTCACTTTAGAGGTGAAGTGATCACCTCAAGGGGGGAATCTCGAGTGAAACAAGGGGGGAATGAGATAGAAAGTGGTACTTATGAGTGGATTCCCTTATAGGTCAAGCTGATAAATGGAAGAAGGGTTGAGAATAAGTCTTGGTAGTTTTTTAAGGTTCCCAAGTTCTTTGAGTACCTATGAAAAGTGTTTCTACCTGCCTGAGACACAAGAAAATCCAAATGTACGAGCTATATGTTAGGTGGACAAGAAAGTTAAGCTTGATGTCCCTATTTGTAGCAGTCAACACAGATATATATCAGCAAGTAAATAGTTTTTATAGCTGCTAAAAAAATTCTAAAAGTCTAACAAACAATGCAAGAGATAAGCTAGTTGAACACTAGTATAACTCTAGTATCAAAGCACAAGACTTTAGCAATGAAAAAAGGTTGTAAGAAAAAAGTACTGCAGAGATATTATTCAGCATTATGGCTGTAGAAAACAAGTTGTTACAGTAGAAAAATAAGCCACCAAAAATCACCAAGATTCCACCCAAAAGACACGCTAGGACTAGTAGCTTATAGGGGTAAATTATTAACAACTTTTGATGGTTGAAATGTGAGTTATAAGTAAGAAAAAGAACGATTTTATGCATCCCTAATGGTTGCATATTTTAATGAGTTACAAATCTAAGAAGACCAATCCAATCAAGAAGCCTTAGTGGCCTTGACAAGCTCTTAACATGCAATAAATATTCCAACTTGAATAAGATCAATATCTCATTAAATCATGTTTACCAGGGAAAACAATTTATTTCTCCAATGCAAAAAATCATATTAGTGCCCTTTAAAATATGGGTGAATGTAGTCTTAGAAGTAAGATTTATACCAACAAAATCCCTTTGGGTGTAAATCCTCTTACTCCCTAGGGCATGCCAATGAAACTAGAGTGAATCTAGGAGGGTGTACACACTCGTACTTCTCCTAGCAACCCTTGTCCAAAATAAATTATAAACTTACCAAATAAAATAAAGTTTAATGGAGGGTATATACAACATACTCCTCCTAGGGTTTCAACAAACAATGACCAACAACAAGCAAGAAAGAACTAACAAATGTTGATTTTCCTTACCAATTCCAAGAGAGAGAGAGAGAGAGAGAGAGATTAAACCCTAGTTCACCAAGAAAATTACCATCCAAGAGCAAGAACATAATCCTTCAAGTGGGGCACACCACTTTATCTCAAACATTCACCAAGAAATATCACCAAGAACCATTTGCACAAGAGAGAGATACCAAAAATTCCCAAGAGGGCGTAAATTTCAGCCAATATGTCTTCTCGCAATGGGAGAGCTATGATGAAAATGAAATGGAGATTATCTCTATTTATAAAAATCCTCTAAAACATAGTTTGTCCACATAACTTAGGGTAAACCACAAAGTAATGGGACAACAACCCTTAATTTCCCCCTTTACAATTTAAAATTTGATTTTGCACAATAAAAACCTCAGAAATAGCATGACGTCCCCCCTTTAAGGAAACGTTTTGGCATCTTTGGCAAGTCGTTGAGGTTGGGGACGAGACATTGGGCCTCCCAAGGCCTTCTTCCAAGGCGTTAGGGCCTTTTCTAACAATTCAATGCATCCTCCCTAATCCAAAAGTGTCAAGT
>ML823649.1:18813-46481 GCA_009831015.1 Picea engelmannii
TGGCTAACAAAAATTAAGAATTTGTTGTGAAGATGAATGGAACACCAAAGGATAAAGTCAAGCAGATTCAACGCCAAGTGCCTAGGTGTTGAAAGAATAGCAACTTTCTTTCATTGATGCTTTATGGGCATTGTTTTAAATCACTGTTAAAATTTGCTACGAGATCAAAGAGCACTGGAGTTAGCACTGAAGATGGGATAAATATTATACTCGTCAAATATTGCAGTTTGTCATGTATATGTGCGATTGCTTGCAAAGGTCGTGTGGTGAGCCGAGGAAAATAAAGTGTTTTGTCCGCCCAGGTTTCTAAATGTTGAGGTGCCACTCATCATGGACAATTGTTATACAGAGCTGGACAGTGGTGAACAAAGTTCCCTTTTATTACATCTGAATCGGTGCTCGTATGTGATATTATTTAGCTAGATCTACACTGCTGATGTATTTCATGAGTTAGTGTTGTATGTTATATCCATTATGAGATCTTATTGCATGTTGATAAATATCGTGACCATGTGCAAAACTAAGACATCGAGGAGGAGCTAAAATTTCTATTCACCATGAACACAGAATCTATTCAAAGGTTAACACAAGATGAGTGCATAGCCATGTCAAGCATCTCGGTGGTTGATTGAAGGGCCTATACCAAGTATCTGAAGATTACTTACAATGAAATTTTACTGATGGATAATGGTGACATGTCAGAACAGGGTACACACATGTTTTGGGAACAACCTAATGGATGGGAACTCGGTCTATCGTTATTTTCTACCTCACAGGGAGGATAGCATCCCCAGTTGAAGCCCATGTTATCACTATAACAATTTCTATGAGAAATCTAGTTTCTAATACTTAGCGAGGCGATAAACTAACATGGAAGCGTGATAAACTGGAAGACTGGGCCCAATACAGTGGGAGGAGGCCAAAGTTAGCGGGAGCGTGGAGTTGATGGGACTCGAAGGGCCACAGATATTAGGCACCGCAGATCAACGATCATGGATCATATCAGGCAGAGAACTAACACATGGAGGTTAATTCTTGAAAGCGGGCCGATAAGAATACCGTGGTTTTGACTCGGGACCACATGACGCCACCAGATGCATTTCAGGGAGAAAAACAATCTATGCCAAACCGCTTTGCCTCGTCCCTAAAATTTCCGAAAGACAAGCACTATAGATATTGCTGCAAAATGGATAGCGAAATTAAGTTGGGGGTTAAACCATTTGTAGACGAATTCGATCAGTTTCACACATATCAGTTTTCAAGTCTCAGTTTCCATGATTTCAAGCAATTTTGACCAGTCATCTTCCAAGGTGAATTCCAAGAAAATCAGAGCACATTTTGAGAAATCGAAAGAGGTTTATACTCAAAACGGGCCAAATAAAAATAACCTCTCTCATATTTCTCGTAGCTATTACATACTGGGAGAATCAAGGACATCTTGGAACCTTATATTTCCAGATTCAAGATTTTTTTTTGGAGACATCTTTTTCAAATGCAGATCCTGGACAGATGGGGAAAATTTTCACAAAACCGAGAGAGGTTTTTACTCAAGACAAGTTTATGTACAAAACACTCCCCCATATTTTACACAAGTGTCACATATTGAGATATTCGAATAAATATTTGAACCCTCTTTTTCAGTTTTCATGATTTCCTGTTCGAGACATGGTTTTGCGACATGTTTTCCAGCTAGTTGGAGATGAATTTAGAGAAACCGAGAGAGGTTTTTCTTTATAATAATATCATATACAAAAAACGTTCTCATATTTTACACATCTATTATGGTTTGAGAATTACAGGTGGAGTTGTGAAGCATGTTTTTTCTTGTAAACGGTTTCCAAACGAAACATTTCTTTATTTGTAACCGGTTTGGAAACGAAAGGACTCACTGTTTGTATAAATGTTAAGAGATACGTATGTATCAGGGTTGGAAGAAGTGAAAGGGCACCTTTTAGTTGTTTCTAAACTCAATTGTAATTTTCTGGAGCTGAATCGAATACATATGTAGAAGCTTTTGAAGTCTCTATGAAAAGATTTGAATTACGGTGATATGAGTTTTGTCTCCTTTCATTGTATGTATTTCTTGTTTCCTTTAATTCCATTTACATTTTATTTTGTTTAAATTGGAGATTCAAAGGCCCATAATTCATCTTGTGATGCTCTCGGCTTAAGAAATTTAAACAGTGTAGTTTTCTTCCTAGCTAATTCATAATTCATTTAAGTAATGCTCTAATGCAGTTATTTGATTTCTCCTTCCTCTTCCACCCTTCTTAAATACAATTTACGACTTAGATTCATTACCTCATTTAGCCTTTATCCTCTGGAGAGTTCTAACGACCACTCATTGTTTTCATTCACTTTCATAATTTTGACTCCATAGCCCTAAGTGTCCCTCCCCTTTCTTGACAACAACTTTATAAAAAACCCCAAAACAAATTAAATCTAGCCACTGATTGCCAAAGAAATATCAAGTGACATGAGAGAGCCCTCTCTGAGTTGAGCAGGCTAGTGCCCAGCTCTAAAGTAGGTTGAAATAGTTACCTCTGTCTTTTTTCTATCAGTCGGACAAAATTTACAGAGTGATATAATGTTGAAGGGTTAAAACACAATCTTATAAGTGTTAGTAAAATGTGTGATCAAGGTTACAACCTCAAATTTCATTCTAAAGGATGTGAGATAACAAAAGTAGATTCATAAATATTAGTGGAAAATGCAATGAGAACTCTGAGAAATGTATACATTCTCGATGAAGTCAAAGGAGAAAAATGTTGTATGGGAGTGATGTCCCTCTCATATCATCAATAAAGGGAAGCAAAGCTTAGGGGGAGAAACCCTTTTCCATATATGGAAGAGTTGCAGACACAAGGAAGGTTGTGGATAGGGGGAATATAAGAATTGACTAAGATTTTCCATGAATGACAAAGGGGGAGATTTTTGGAAATATATTTTTCATTGATGTCAAAGACAGGGGGAGAATACAAATGTCCAAGATAAATATTGTGAGATGGATATTCTTGGAAATATTTGTTTTGGTGTTTTGATTCTCAGTTTGGATACCCTATATTTGAAGGAAAGTTTACTCTAAATACCTATCTCAAATGGGAGCATAGGTTATATGGTTGGAAATATTATTATGATACTTTTCCAGCGATATATGTAACTCCATATAACTTGTTAGGAATGAGGAGATATGATTTTTTATGTCAGACAACTGAACCAGAAAGTTCAGGTTAGCCTAGCTAGTCTTTACAGGCCGACCCTAAAAGTGAGTACATAAACACTATAAATACAATATAGATGTGCACATTGGAAGAGTATCCAAGGAAGAAGCTCAAATTTTATGTGCGCAGATGATATATGAGGTGTGCAAGAGAAGCAAGAGAGTGTTCTTTGGGTCTAAAAGTGCAAGATGAGTTTTCTTGGAGTTTTAAGGGTGTTCTATGAAGGAATAAGGTCTATGATGTTGAAAAGTGTGTTGTTTCGGGGTTCACATGTTGAAATATAGAATTATATTCTAGGAATGATGCTACAAGGTTCTCTAGGGAATGAAGGCTAAATTTGAATAAGGTTTGAAGCTATGTCTGGGGTATGAAACAAGGAGAGGCGTTGGACCATGAAAGTTAAGGGTATGATGATGTAATGAAATAAAAGAAGTATGAATCATGTAGGTGAAGTTAGAAGTACTATGTGTATGAATTTATTATATTGGTGTCTATACATGTATTATTGAGTTGATTCGTATCTGAGGAGATCAATGTCTCCAGTAGGTTGGTGCCTACACAATATATTGTTGAGTTAGTGCTCAACTGAGGAGATTGGTTTATTTAGTAGGCTGATGCCTATAATGTTTGTAACGTAGGTTGTATCCTATAGAAATTTATAAATATAAGTATTTGTGGTTTTCTCTTGCAAGGGTTTCCAAGTTAACTATGTGTACCGTGATTTGAGATTACATGCATTTTTTGTTTTAAATTCGATGAATGATTGATGAATGATCAATTAAATTAAAACGTCTATTATATTGATTCTCCCCCCCTCTCAGTATAAGAATAATTTCAACAATCCGTCCAAACAAATCTATATGAGACACAATAGTAGTCATTGGGGTTAGAGAGGGTATCTTATACAAGTTGACAGGAAATCTTGTTCATGCTTTGGTACATGAAAATGATAAGATATGTGAGATATGTCATAGGATGTTGGTACACCTACACTACAGGGAATTGTCGATTCTAAGGGATATTGTTACAATTCTTACATAGTTTCACGTTGAGTAGCAGGGAATGTGCAAAGGGTGTGCACTTGGAAATAATTCCAAGGATGCTTTTCCAAGTAGAAAGAGTAGGTCCAAGGGGATTATAGATATTATACATTCAAATATGAGTGGGTCTATGTCAATAGAATCAGTGTAGGGAGATTTGTACTATGTGACGTTCATTGATGAATTTTCCAAGAAAACCTTGATCCTTTTTATGAAGGCCAAGGATGAGCTGTTCAGTCAATTTCAGGAGTTCAAGGATTAGGTGGAGAGCTAGACATGAAATAATATTAAGGTATTGAGGTCAAATAATGGGGGAGAGTACACCTCCAATAAATTTGAGGATTTTTTCAAGGAGTTGACAGTCTCATACAACCGTCAATGGAATGGGGTTGTAGAGAGAAATAATTGGTCTATCATCAATTATGCTAGAGCTATGATACATGAAGAGGAGTTTCCTATGTTTATTTTGGAATATGAATTTAACACGATAATATATGTGCATGATAGGATTCATCATAGGATATTGGGGGAAAAGAATCCAGAGGAGGAATTCACAGGAGTAAAGCCAAAGATAAGACATTTGAGGATCTTTGGTTGTCCATTTTACATCCACATTCCCATGGAGAAGAGGACAAAGCTAGATCCTTTAGGACAAAAGAGTGTATATGTGGGGTACAATGAGACCTCAAAGGATTACAATATCTTCATACCAACGCAACAAAAGACAATTGTGATAAGAGATATTAAGTTCAAGGGGAACTTTGCATCTAGGAATTATCAAGATTCCTTAGTAGTGATAGAGGAAGAGGAGAAATTGCCTCTGAAGGATGAGAAATGCTAAAAAAAATCCAGTTCATGGATTTAGACTTAAGGTGGGGAGGAGTTGTTATCCCCTTCCATTTCTGGTAGGAGTCCTATGTGGCTATTGCATACATTGAGGGATGGTGGTGAGAATACTAGGAGTGAAGTTAGAGAGATTATCCCTCTGAGGAATTTTCCTAACTCTGTGGCGCTTATGAGTAGCATCATTCATGTTGAGGCTTCTAGTTTTGAAGAAGAGACAGATAAATAATATTGACAAGATGCCACGGTAGAGGAGTACCCCTCTATAATGAGGAATGATGTTATGGACATAATGTCGAGACCAGATGTGAAGTCAATTATGAGTTCTAGGTGGATGTAAAATATCAAGCATGTTTCATATGGAAGCATCGACAAATTGAAGGCGACGTTTGTGGCTAGAGGCTTCTCCTAGAGACAGAGGGAGTGGAATAAGATGAGACATTTTCTCTAGTCGCCAGGTATGCTTCTATTCGAGCTATTATTTATATTGCTTCAGTTATGAGGTGGAGGATTCACCAGATGGATGTGAAGAAATATTTCCTGAATGGTATCATTGAGGAAGAAGTATATATAGTGAAACCTCAAGGATTTGAGGTACATGGGAGGGAGTCTCATGTGTGTAGGTTTAAGAAATCCTTGTATAGACTCAAATAGGCACCCAAGGAATGGTATTCTAGGATTGATAGATACTTGCAAAGTATGGGATTTACCAAGAGTGAGGTCGATCCTAACTTGTACTTTATACTTGTTGGGTCTGATCCAATCATATTGGTGTTTTACGTGGATGATTTGTTTCTCACAAGTGCAAAGGAGCTTATAGTAGGGTGCAAATAATATTTATCTGTAGGGTTTGAGATGAATTACATTGGCTTGATGCATTATTTCTTGGCGTTATAGGTATGGAATATATAGGGAGATATATTCCTTGGTTAAGGGAAGTATGTAGTGGAGACATTGTGGAGATTCAAGATGGAGGGATGTAGATGAGTGTCTACACCTATGGTTACCAACTTGAAGAACATCGTCACTATATATTTAGATTTGGTGAATCCTAGGATATATATAGGCAGTTGATAGGGTCCTTGATGTATTTGGTCAATACCAGGCTAGATATATGTTTGGTTGTGAACACCTTGAGTCAATTCATGGTGGAGCTGAGGTAGGTGCATTAGATAGAAACGAAGCATGTTCTCATGTAAATGACAGGTACAATGGAGTATGAGTTAAGATTTCTTGGAGGTGATGGAGTGAGCATGCGGGGATATTCAAACTCAAATTGGGTAGGGAGTGTAGTAGACAGGAAGAGAACCTCATGGTTTTTCTTCATCTTTGGATCAACAATGATTACATGGTTCAGCAGGAAGTAGGCTTATATAGTACTCAATTCAATAAAGTAAAAGTGTACGATAATGAGTATGGCTAGTTGTGAAGCCATTTGGATTCACACATTTCTTATAGTTTTATTTGATTAGGAGTTAGAGCCCACATTGATATACTGTGATAATCAAAGTTGTATCAAACTCTCTAAGAATCATGTAGTCTTTGATAGGTCCAACCATATTGAGACCAAATATTATATCATCCCATACAAGATCTAGAAGGGAGAAATCAGGCTTCGGTATGTTTTCACATATGAACAGGTTGAATATATTCTAACCAAACCCTAGTTTAAATGGAAGTTTGTGTTCTTTAGGGAAAAACTTGGAGTGGTGCATAATACCTTCTTTGATAAGAGGGAGTGTTGATGTTTGTAGAATTAGACAGATACTTCCACATAGGTCTAAGTGTCTAGGCCTATGGAAGTCGTCCAAATCCTTCTACCATGATACTTTACTTTAATTAAAGGAATTATTAAAGTAATTTGATTTTATTAATCAGTTGAGTTTATTTAATGAAATGTTAAAGTTATTAGCATTAATGAATTAAATATTGTCCATTGATCTCAAGTGAGGTGAGATTCAATCTCAGTTGTCAATCACTTTGAAGATTAGGGTTAGGTCATAATTCAATATTATAAAATCATGGAAAGGATGAAGGAGGAGACACTTGATACTTTTTGATACGAAGGGTTGGATCATGAAGGACTATGATTCAAAGAGATCTTGGATAGGTGAAGGGATTTCATCTAGATATCAATACAGATCAGGGAGAAGAGAGAGCATGGGAAACTGCAAAGAGTTCCAACAGATTGTAATCCCAACAATAGGGTTGCATCATATGAAGGTTTTCGTATAGTATTTGTGCATGTGTATGTGGGTTTCAATGGATATAGGCGCGTGTATGAAAATTTACTTTAGGAAAGGCATGTACATCTCAAGAAATGTGAAATTTCAGGGTTGTACAATATAAAAGGAGTTTCTATGGTTTTCATATAACAAGGTACCTAGGTGTCATGATTAGGTGGTTTCTGAGCACGTGCCCCCCACTAATGTGGCGCCTCCTCGTGAACTTAGACCCCCTCATCCCCCCGACCTTTCCTCCTTACCGACTCCTGCTCTCCCGACACTTGTCTCCCACTCAATCTTCCCCACTCTTTCTGTCACATATCCCGCTCCCGCTCCCCCTCTCACCTCCCAACATGTGTCTTCCACTTCCCCTCCATGTCACCTTATCCTGCTCCTTCCCCCCTTCAATACCTCTCAGCTCCCAACATGAGTGTTCCACTTCTCTCCATGTCACCTCTGTCATGTCATCGTGTCCCCCTCGACCAATCACACACCACCACAACCTCCCCTTTGCCTCCACGTCCTCTCCCTGTGCTGCATCACCCTTCACCTTTACACCTCAGCGCCCATGCATACCCAATAGCCTTCCAGTCGCACCCATCGCCTTATCCTCATCAACTCCATCCACTTCTACCATCCAGTTCCCTCTGCAAAGGTCCAACGAAGAAACAAACGAACAAGGAGAGCCTGCCACGTCTCCCAGGTGCCAAGTTTGACTTGTGCCATCCTGATCCCGATGAATAAGTTAATGTAAACATGGAAGGTGGCTGAGACATCATATCCTTCCTTAAATAGAAGGTCAGAAAAGGAAAAATGAAGAGGCAGACAGGCAGTCCAGACTGACAGAGATCGCGTTTGATAAAAGATTGCATGAGCAATCTGACCAACTTCTGCATGTGCAACATGATAGAGAAGATCATCAATGCAAATCTTTGAAAGCATGACAGGATCGCCTCAGGTAGTCAGAGCCAGTTCGGTGTATATGTAGGCATTTTTTCCATTTTGTTTAGTGTCGATGGTTGAGATACACTTCTGCATTGTAAAGTTTTAATGAAGCTTTGGTTCTTCTGGTTATGTATATGTATTTGAGACTTATTTTTTAATGTAAGTTAATTTCCTTCCATCTCTCTATAACAGTTGTGTTACAACACTCGGGAATGGATGATCCAGTCGAGGGTAGTTATGTTTTTGTGATGTAGGTTTGATCACAGGGACATCGAGACCAATTTTAATCAATTTCTTGTGTTGTCTTTTCCCTCCAACACTGAATGAATCGGGCATGGATGATCCAATCGAGTTGTTGTTATTGAATTGTGATGTATGTTTGATTCCAGTTCAGTGATAATTTCATTTAGTTCCCTAAAACTCTAAACCAAGAGGATCTTGTCTTCTAATTTTTTCCTCTTTAGGCTGCTGGAAGACTGGATGTCCACATCAGACCTCTTCATTCTCCTCAAGTTCTCCCCCCTACTCATCCTTATTACAAATTACTGACCAAAGTTATATCAAGACCTCATCTGCTTATGCATACCAGCCCATTTTTTTGAGTTAAAGCGATATATTCCCGAGTCTGCATCGATTACACCTCCTTTAAATTATTCATTGTGACATACAAACTGATGGGTACCGGGCTTACCTCTGCTGCAATCAGGAGGTGACTTCCAGTGCTAACATATCTAGCGCCATTGCCGAGGATGAATTGAAGATTTTCCCTGGGAAAGAACAACAACGAACTTCTAATTCTGAAGGTGCATTAGACATCAAAACCTTCAAAGATTGCAATTGTGCACCTGGCGACTCCACGGAATTGGCTGCATTGTTTCACAATGGATTCTTCTGGCTACACTTGGTAGCCCTTGGGAGAACACATTGATCAGATCTGGTCTTTGATGGTGAACAAATACCAGACACACTCATTCTTCACATCATTCACCTGGAGACTCCATGGTTGAAGGATCGATTGGCGACTCCACTGGTTCGAAATGGACAAAATCCTGGCTCAAAGGTTTTCTCCTTTTAACTTCTCTGTTGTTCCTGGTTTTCCTAATGTTGTTCCTACTGTCAATGAGTGGGTTGATTGTTTCCCCATAATTAAAGAGCATAAAGAGGACAACCCTACCCAACATCTTCGTGAGGATGTATTAATGAAGATGTTCATGTTCTCTTTAGCAGGGAATGCTCATGAGTGGTATCATTCCTTATCCCCTGCTAGCATTCACTGGGACAATTTCATGCAACTTTCAATGCTGATTGTCAGAAGTTTTATCCGTTTGAGTTATTTTGTCATAGATTTTGTGAGGGATACAATGATTGTATTCAAGATATAGCTTCTTCCTATGTAGGCTGTGAGGATGAGCCTGATGATTTGGATCAGAAATCAGTTCTTTCTCTTCCCTGTTCGCCTGCATCAGAGGAAATTTGTAAGGATGAGGACTAGGAGGAAGAACATGCTTTGAGTGAGTTGGTGGAGTTGGTAAAATATCTTTATGAAGAGATAGAGGAATTGAAGGTAGATCGGGACTGCTGTGTTTTTGAGGAAGAGAAGCAGATCCCTGCACCATATTTCAATGACTCAGGAAGAAACCAACCTGTGTATGACATCTATGAATTAGATTCTGAGTTGTATATGCAGGATTTCCAGGAACATACAACAGAGCCTTGTCCTCTATTCATTAAAGAAAATTATCATGAGGAAATCGACCATCCTAGGCCCGCAAAAGACCAAGAGAAGAACTTTCCCATGGGTCCTGTTCATGATGATTATGACTTTGACCCCGGGGAGAGCCAAGAAGAGGAAAAGAAGGAGGGCTAGTTTATCTCCTGTCTAGAGCATATCAGTGAGAAACCATCACCCAGGATCAGTCAACCTGCATCAAATTCTCATTCACCTGTGCTTACCAGAGATATTCAGCCATGTGTGAGCAGTTGTGGAGCAGATCAAGCTGTTTGTTACAAGAATTTTGGAGTTTTCCCCTCGTTTTATGAACCTGTCAGCAAGTACATGGAGTTGTATTTCCTTCATACCTTGGAGCCGCCTAGATTTATCTCAACTGCTTCCTTTGGAGGAAAGTTGAAGGATATAATTGTTCTACTGTCAGGATTGCATCATCTGTTATCGGTCACCGACAGAGTAAAAGAAATTCCAGTCAGGAAGTTACTTGAATGGCTATGGTGGAAATTTGATTTCACCTAGGACCATGTAAAAATCAATTAGTCTAGGACTATATATAAATAAGCTCCTGGTGGAGCCCCTGTGTGTTTATTTCTCGTTTTTATCTGTTGGCATGTATTCGTCAGTAGGGTGTTTTGAGATTGAATCTATATCCCAATGCAGAAGGCTACCAAAAATGTAGAAGGAGATATTAGAGCCTCGTGGGGAGGACTCTATCCCCCATGGAGCCTAATGTTATCACACATTATTGTATGGTTTTTTTTTTTCCTTTGGATTTGGCCCTTGGGTGGAAGAATGCGAATAAAAGGGGCTAAAACCCCACTAAATGTCGCTTATCCTAAGTTTTTATGCTCGGGGGCATGGTGCTAAGGGGCATGTAGATCTGGGCGGTTGAGATCCGCACGCTCAGATCTATGGTGTAGGATCCATATCGGACCCCCCTGACCTTCTACCTTTAACCGGGGGGGGGCGAGTTGGTGGTTTCTGAGCACAAACCCCTCACTAAAATATCACCTCCTCATGAACTCTGACCCCCTCATACATTTCTCTCTTACCACTCCCCCCCTCCGAGTAGACTGATTACCGCTCGCCCTTACTGCCTCCCGCTCTCCCGACACATGTCTCCCACAATCTTCATCCCTCTGTCTATCACATATCCTGCTCCCACTCCCCCTCTCACCTCTCGACATGTGTCTTCCACTTCCCATCCATGTCACCTTCGCCTGCTCCTTCCCCCCTTCAATTCCTCTCACCTCCCTACATGTGTGTTCCACTTCTCTCCATGTCACATCTGTCATGTTGTCATGTCCCCCTCAACCAATCACACACCACCACATCCTCCCCTTTGCCTCCACGTCGTCTCCTTGCACTGCGTCACCCCACACCTTTACACCTCAGTGCCCACGCATACCCAGTAGCCTGTTGGTCGCGCCCATCGACTCATCCTCGTCAGCTCCATCCATGTCCTCCAACTGGGTCCCTCTGTAAAGGTCCAACGAAGCAGCAGACGACCAAGGACAGGCTGCCACGTCTCCCAGGTGCCAAGTTTGACTTGGGTCATCCTGATCCCGATGAAGCAGTTAATGTAAACATGGAAGGTCGGTGAGACATTGTCTACTTCCTTAAATAGAATGCCAGAAAATCACAAACGCAGAGGCAGACAGACAATGCAGACTGACAGAGATCACGTCTGACAGAAGACTTCATGAGAAGTCTAACCAACGTCTACATGTGTAGCCTGATAGAGAAGATCATCAACACAAATATTTGAAATCATGATAGGATCGCCTCAGGCAGTCAGAGCCAGTTCAGAGTATATGTAGGCATTTTTTTCATTTTGTTTAGTTTCGATGGTTGAGCTACGCTCCCGCATTGTAAAGTTTTAATGAAGCTCTGGTTCTTCTGGTTATGTATCTGTATTTGAGACTTATTGTTTAATGTAAATCAATTTCCTTCCATCTCTCTGTAACATGTAATGTCCCTTTCCAAATAGGAGCTCCAGAGAGGAGGCTTAATGGTCTAAACCGCCCCGTTAGACTATAGGCAGGGCCAAAGAGGGGTAAACAGGGTTACTAGAGGTCACTCCAGTCACAGGTGTTGTATTCGGAAAGTGACATTGAGCTAAAAAGGGTTAAAAGCACTTTTAAGTCATTATGAGCTAAAAATAGAAGTCAACAATGAATTAGGGTTTCAACAGTGATTTAGGGTTTTGGAAGTCAACAGTGAATTAGGGTTTCAACATGATTTAGGGTTTTGGAAGTCAACAGTGAATTAGGGTTTCAACATGATTTAGGGTTTTGGAAAGCTATAAAGAAAGGGTCAACGACCTAATTCATCATTATGCAGATTATGACTTGTCATTGAGGAGAAGAGGCGCATCTCAGGAGAGATAGTTCAGTGTATTCCAGGAGGAAGACACCAGTTGGTTGATTTCGGTGTTGAAAGACACACCCTAGTCACCGGGAATATCATCCAGGTCTTCCATCATTCTTCATTGATTCCGTAGTGCTCCCATATTCCAGGTATTATCTTTTAGTTGCTTATTTGTATTCTGGATAAGATCCTTTAGTCTTTTGATCTAGCTGAGTGCTGTTATTTTATTCAGCCGCAGTTGCTTATTTGTATTTCGGCTAAGAACCTTTGTCTATTGATCTAGTCGAGTATTGTCAGTTTATTTAGCCGCATTCAACCATTTTGTAATCCATAGAGATATCATAATACAAAATTTGCAGTCTTTTGTTGTGTTTATTATTTGTATGATCATTTATATGCTTTAAACCTTTGACCCTACACACACATTAGCAACATTTCTAAAACTATCCTGGGTGCACTATCGAGGAGACCTGCGACATGTTCTTTGATGGAGATTTTAGCAGATTGGAAATCCCACTTGTTAGTGGAATATTCCAAGAACAAGTTTGCTTGTGAGGTAATGGATGGGAAAATACAGGATGACCGGTATAGGGTCATTGAAGATGTCATATTTTACAAGGATAGAGTCTACTTGGTGCCAGATTCAGAGCTTAAGAAGAAGATCCTCACTACAGTTCATGATTCACCTCTAGCAGGCCATCAAGGGTTTTTAAAAACCTACAGACAGATCAGAGAGAGGTTCTCATGGAAGGGCCTCAAACAGGACGTTATGAGACATGTCAGTGAGTGTGTGACTTGCCAACAGAACAAGTCAGAGCATGCTCTTCCAGTAGAGCTACTTCAGCCACTCCCCATTCTAAAGCAGAAATGGGAGAGTATATCTATGGACTTCATCATGGGTCTACCCAAGGTCCAGGGTAAGGACTGTATCTATGTAGTGGTCGACAAATTGACCAAGTTTGTTCACTTCTACGCCATACCGACAGAGTAAAACGAAGTTCAAGTAGCCGAGATTTTCTTCAGAGAGGTCTTCAGACTTCATGGGTTACCGAAGAACATCGTCAGTGACAGGGACAATTGGTTCATAGGGACATTTTGGAGAGAGTTGTTTTGGTTGGTGGGAACAGAGTTGACACCTAGCACCAACTATCACCCTCAGACACATGGGCATACCGAGATTGTCAACAAGTGGGTTGAAGGGTATTTGAGGAACTATGTAGTAGGACAATAGAGAACATGGGTAAAGTGGTTACATTTAGGAGAACATTGTTACAACACCACCTTCCACATGTCCATTGGTATGACACCCTTCTGAGCATTGTACGGATATGATGCTCCCACTTTGGTAGACTTGGTCTTCGAGGAGAGAAAATCTCCCAAGGCCAAGGATTGGATCATAGAGAGTTAGGAGATTTTCAAGTTGTTGAAAGAGAACCTGCAGACGACGCAAAACCGACAGAAGATAAGTGTGGACAAGCACAGGATAGAGCGCAACTTTGAGGTTGGAGATTTGGTTTTCTCGAGACTCCAACCCTACAGACAGTCATCTCTGAAGAAGAGTGGGGCCGAGAAGCTCAAACCTAGATTTTATGGTCCTTACAGGATCATGCGTCGAGTAGGCGAGGTTGATTATGAGCTAGAGCTTCCAGAGGGGAGCAATATCCATAATGTGTTCCACGTGTCTTGCCTAAAAAAGGTAGTGGGACAATTCATTAGCACATCAAAGGAGCTTCCCCCGTTGGATGAGGAGGGACAATTGGAGTTAGTTCCAGAGGAGGTTTTAGAGTTCCGAAAGCGGAAACTGAGGAGAAGGGTCATCATAGAGTGTTTGATCAGATGGAGAGGGTTTCCAGTAGAGGACACTACTTGGGAGAGGGAGCAGGTGTTACAACACCTTGGACTGGTATTGCTTGAGGACAAGTAATTTCGGGAAGGGAGGACTATAATGTCCCTTTCCAAATAGGAGCTCTAGAGAGGAGGCTTAATGGTATAAATCACCCTGTTAGACTATATCCAGGGCTAAAGAGGGGTAAATAGGGTTACTAGAGGTCACTCCAGTCACACGTGTTATATTCAGAAAGTGACATTGAGATAAAAAGGGTTAAAAGCACTTTTAAATCATTATGAGCTAAAAATAGAAGTCAACAGTGAATTAGGGTTTCAACAGTGATTTAGGGTTTTGGAAGTCAACAATGAATTAGGGTTTCATCATGATTTAGGGTTTTGGAAATCCATAAAGGAAGGGTTAGCGACCTAATTCATCATTATGCAAATTATGACTTGTCATTGAGGAGAAGAGGCGCATCTCAGGAGAGATAGTTCAATGTATTCCAGGAGGAAGACACTAGTTGGTTGATTTCGGTGTTGAAAGACACACCCTAATCATCGGGAAGATCATCCAGGTCTTGCATCATTCTTCATTGATTCTGCAGTGCTCCCATATTCCAAGTATTATCTTTTAGTTTCTTATTTGTATTCCGGCTAAGATCCTTTAGTCTTTTGATCTAGCCGAGTGTTGTTATTTTATTCAGCTGCAGTTGCTTATTTGTATTCCGACTAAGATCCTTTGTCTGTTGATCTAGTCAAGTATTGTCAGTTTATTTAGCCACATTCGACCATTTTGTAATCCATAGAGATATCATAATAAAAACTTTGCAGTCCTTTGTCGCGTTTATTATTTGTATGATCATTTATATGCTGTAAACCTTTGACCCTACACACACATTATCAACGTTTCCTAGACTAGCCAAGTCATGAACATTACATAATAGTTGTGTTAGAACACTCGAGCATGGATGATTCAGTCTAGGGTAGTTATGTTTCTGTGATGTAGGTTTGATCACAAGGACATCACGACCAATTTTAATCAATATCTTGTGTTGTCTTTTCCCTCCAACACTGAATGACTGGGGCATGGATGATCCAGTCAAGTTGTTGTTATTGAATTGTGATGTATGTTTTATTTCATTTCAGTGATAATTTCATTCAGTTCCCTAAAAATCTGAACCAAGAGGATCTTGTCTTTTAAGTTTTTCCTCTTTAGGCTGTTGGAAGACCGGAAGTCCATAGCAGACCTCTTCATTCTCCTCAATTTCTTCCCCTACTCACCCTTATTACAACTTACTAACCAAAGTTAGATCAAGACCTCATCTTCTTATGCATACCGGCCCAGTTTTCTGAATTTAAGCGATATAATCATGAGTCTGTGTCCATTAGACCTCCTTTAAATTATTCATTGTGACATACAAATTGATGGGTATTGGGCTCATCTCTGCTGCAATCAAGAGGTGACTTTCGGTGCTAACACCTTGGATACCCAAGTAGGGTATGATTTAGGAAGGAGAACCTGAATGATGGAGGTGTGAACCTCTGGTAGTAAGGATTGTTTGTAAGACTTGGAAGAATTCATGAACTAATATGTCATGAATGCATTGACCAATCAAGGAATGCGTTATAGAAATATTTTCCTCACCCTATGCAATCTTGCACAGAGGTCCTTTTTCCATTTCCCTATGTAGACTTGAAGTCCCTTTTTTCAAATCCCAGAGCTAAAAACATTATTTTTCCACATATACACACCCTATCTATATTACAACATGCGTATAGGCAGGTTGCACCACTAAAACTCACGTACATCGAGAAATGTGCCCAAAATTAAAAAATGGTGTCGGGTTTCCATGTCACATCACGAGATCAACCATCCTTGGCCTTCCATATAATGAAAACGTTCTGACTCAGCCCTTCAGTTCCACTTGAAGGCTATAAATGGGCCAAATTTGAGCTATGGAAAAGAGGAGAAAGAATTCAACTTTGAGAGGTCAAAATTATTGGGTCTACAGGTCAAATATCCACTTATCCAAGCGCCCTTCAGTTCCACTTGAAGGCTATAAATGGGCCAAATTTGAGCTATGGAAAAGAGGAGAAAGAATTCAACTTTGAGAGGTCAAAATTATTGAGTCTACAAGTCAAATATCCACTTATCCAAGCCCTACAACTAAATATCCACTTATCCACTTATCCAAGCCCTACAACTATTGAGATGAAGTGACTAAGCGCTACACATCAAGTCACATGGAGGAATATCCCACAAAGGGCGATAAGGGTACACTACACGTTGATAACACTTAAAACCATCAGTGCATATAAACGAAATACTCTCATTTCTATTTATCAATGTGGGATAAACACTCACAAAACAATAAATAGAATGCTAGGATAGTTCAAGCGCTCATCCAAATATCAAATGCTTGGCATTCAACTAAGTGTTGTATGTGTACATTGGAGGATGCACGTGGGTGTCAAATCTTGTTCACACACCAACGTCCAAGCATAAAAAACATCAAATGCAAACGACGAGTAGTCTGCGCATATCATAACACCCAGGAGCTAATTGATGATGCTTTTTTTATTTTAATAAGCGCATAGATGCAGGCTCGAGTGTCAGTGTTGAGCTATTGAAAGGGTTTTGGTTTTATTGTGAAATTCATATGGTGTACACTGTAGGATTCACACGGGTGTCAAATCTCATTCACACACCAACGTTCAAGCATTGACAACATCATGCGCTAGCCACGAGAAGCATGTGTATCTATCCGTCGTCTGTATCAATGGAGGGCCTAATTCTAATTATCATAAGACAAAATATATGTTGCATCATACCATTGGGATACCTGATCCCAACCAGGAACTCATTGACCAGACGTTTTTATTTAAAGCACAAGTGCACAGGCATTGGAGTGATGCACTCGGGTCATCGAACTCTCAAGGGGTCTTGATGAAGGGAACTTTTTATATGAAGGCTTGGCTCCTGCGAAGACAATGACTGGGCACCTCATTGAAATAGAGATGAACTACATAAACACTTCACATCCTGAAAATTGTTGGTGGCTAACAAAAATTAAGAATTTGTTGTAAAGATGAATGGAACACCAAAGGATAAAGTCAAGTAGATTCAACGCCAAGTGCCTAGTTGTTGAAGGAGTAACAACTTTCTTTCATTGATGATTTATGGACATTGTTTTAAATCATTTTTAAAATTCACTACGAGATCAAAGAGCACCTGGAGTTAGCACGAAAGATGGGATAAATATTATACTCGTCAAATATTGCAGTTTGTAATGTATATGTGCGATTGCTTGCAAAGGTCGTGTGGTGAGCCGAGGAAAATAGTTCCCACTCATCATGGACAATTGTTATACAGAGCTGGACATTGGTGAACATAGTTCCCTTTTATTACAGCTGAATTGGTGCTCGTATGTGATATTATTTAGCTAGATCTACACTGCTGATGTATTTCATGAGTTAGTGTTGTATGTTATATCCATTATGAGATCTTATTGCATGTTGATAAATAGCTAGCGACCATGTGAAAAACTAAGACATCGAGGAGGAGCTAAAATTTCTATTCGCCATGAACACAGAATCTATTCAAAGGTTAACACAAGATGAGTGCATAGCCATGTCAAGCATCTGGGTGGTTGATTGAAGGGCCTATACCAAGTATCTGAAGATTAATTAAAAATGAAATTTTACTGATGGATAATGGTGACATGTCAGAGCAGGGTACGCACATGTTTTGGGAACAACCCAATGGATGGGAACTCAGTCTGTCGTTCTTTGCTACCTCACAGGGAGGATAGCATCCCCAGTTGGAGCCCATGTTATCACTATAACAATTTCTATGAGAAATCTAGTTTCTAATACTTAGCGAGGCGATAAACTAACGTGGAAGCATGATCAACTGGAAGACTGGGCCCAATACAACAGGAGGAGACCAAAGTTAGCGGGAACGCGAAGTTGATGGGACCCGAAGGGACAAAGATATTAGGCACTGCAGATCAACGGTCAGGGATCATATCAGGTAGAGAACTAGCATGGAGGTTAATTCTTGAAAGCGCGTCGATAAGAATACCGTGATTTCGACTCGGAACCACATGGCGCCACCAGATGCATTTCAGGGCGAAAAGAAATCTATGCCAAACCACTTTGCCTCGTCCCTAAAATTTCTGAAAGACAAGCATTGCAGATATTGCTGCAAAATGGATAGTGAAATTAAGTTGGGGGTTAAACCATTTGCAGACTAATTCAATCAGTTTCACACATATCAGTTTTCAAGTCTCAGTGTCCATGATTTCAAGCAATTTTGACCAGTCATCTTCCAAGGTGAATTCCAGGAAAATCAGAGCACATTTTGAGAAACCGAAAGAGGTTTATACTCAGAACGGGCCAAATAAAAATAAACTCTCTCATATTTCTCATAGCTATTACATACTGGGAGAATCAAGGACATCTTGGAACCTTATATTTCCGGATTCAAGATTTTTTTTTTGGAGACATCTTTTTCAAATGCAGATCCTGGACAGATGGGGAAAATTTTCACAAAACCGAGAGAGGTTTTTACTCAAAACAAGTTTATGTAAAAAACCCTCCCCCATATTTTACATAGGTGTCACATATTGAGATATTCGAAGAAATCTTTGAACCCTATTTTTCAGTTTTCATGATTTCCTGTTCGAGACATGTTTTTGCGACATTTTTTCCGGTTAGTTGGAGATGAATTTTGAGAAACCGAGAGAGGTTTTTCTTCATAATAATATTATATACAAAAAAAATTCTCATATTTTACACATCTATTATGGTTTGAGAATTACAGGTGGAGTTGTGAAGCATGTTTTTTCTTGTAAACGGTTTCCAAACGAAACGTTTCTTTATTTGTAACCGATTTGGAAACAAAAGGACTCACTGTTTGTATAAATGTTAAGAGATACATATGTATCAGGGTTGGAAGAAGTGAAAGGGCACCTTTTAGTTGTTTCTGAACTCAGTTGTAATTTTCTGGAGCTGAATCAAATACATATGCAGAAGCTTTTGAAGTCTCTATGAAAAGATTCGAATGGCGGTGATATGAGTTTTGTCTCCTTTCATTGTATGTATTTCTTGTTTCCTTTAATTCCATTTACATTTTCTTCTTTTTAAATTGGAGATTCAAAGGCCCATAATTCATCTTGTGATGCTCTCGGCTTAAGAAATTTAAACAATGTAATTTTCTTCCTAGCTAATTCAAAATTCATTTCAGTAATGCTCTGATGCAGTTATTTGATTTCGCCTTCCTCTTCCACCCTTCTTAAATATAATTTACGACTCAGATTCATTGCCTCATTTAGCCTTTAACCTCTAGAGAGTTCTAACGAACAATCATTGTTTTCATTCACTTTCATAATTTTGACTCCATAGCCCTAAGTGTCCCTCCCCTTCCTTGACAACAACTTTATAAAAAAACCCAAAACAAATTAAATCTAGCCACTGATTGCCAAATAAATATCAAGTGACACGAGAGAGCCCTCTCTGAGTTGAGCAGGCTAGTGCCCAGCTCTAAAGTAGGTTGAAATAGTTACCTCTGTCTTTTTTCTATCAGCTGGACAAAATTTATAGAGTGCTAACATGTTGAAGGGTTAAAACACAATCTTATAAGTGTTAGTAAAATGTGTGATCAAGGTTACAACCTCAAATTTCATTCTAAAGGATGTGAGATAACAAAAGTAGATTCATGAATATTAGTGGAAAATTCAAAGAGAACCCTGATAAATGTATACGTTCTCGATGAAGTCAAAGGAGAAAAATGTTGTATGGGAGTGATGTCCCTCTCATATCATCAATAAAGGGAAGCAAATCTCAGGGGGAGAAACCCTTTTCCATATATGTCAAAGGGGGAAAAGTTGCAGACAAAGGAAGAGTTGCAGACATAAGGAAAGTTGTGGATAGGGGGAATATAAGAATTGAATAAGATTTTCCATGAATGACAAAGGGGGAGATTATTGGAAATATTTTTTTCATTGATGTCAAAGACAAGGGGAGACTACAAATGTCCAAGATAAATATTGTGAGATGGATATTGTTGGAAATATTTGTTTTGGTGTTTTGATTCTCAATTTGGATACCCTATATTTGAAGGAAAGTTTACTCTAAATACCTAGCTCAAATGGGAGCATAGGTTATATGGTTGGAAATATTATTATGATACTTTTCCAACGATATATGTAACTCCATATAACTCGTTAGGAATGAGGAGATATGATTTTTTATGTCATACAACCGAACCAGAAAGTTCAGGTTAGCCTAGCTAGTCTTTACAGGCCGTCCCTAAAAGTGAGCACATAAACACTATAAATACAATATAGATGTGCACATTGGAAGAGTATCCAAGGAAGAAGATCAAATTTTGTGTGTGCAGATGATAGATGAGGTGTGCAAGAGAAGCAAGTGAGTATTCTTTGGGTCTAAAAGTGCAAGAGGAGTTTTCTTGGAGTTTTAGGGGTGTTCTATGAAGGAATAAGGTCTATGATGTTGAAAAGTGTGTTGTTTTGGGGTTCACATGTTGAAATATAGAATTATATTCTAGGAATGATGCTACAAGGTTCTCTAGGGAATAAAGGCTAAATTTGACTAAGGTTTGAAGCTATGTCTGGGGTATGAAGCAAGGAGAGGCATTGGATCATGAAAGTTAAGGGTACGATGATGTAATAAAATAAAAGAAGTATGAATCATGTAGGTGAAGTTAGAAGTACTATGTGTATGAATTTCTTATATTGGTGTCTATACATGTATTATTGAGTTGATTCATATATGAGGAGATCAATGTCTCCAGTAGGTTGGTGCCTACACAATATCTTGTTGAGTTAGTGTTCAATTGAGGAGATTGGTGTATTTAGTAAGCTCATGCATATAATATTTGTAACGTAGGTTGGATCCTATATAAATTTATAAATATAAGTATTTGTGGTTTTCTCTTGCAAGGGTTTCCAAGTTAACTCTGTGTACCATGATTTGAGATTACATGCATTTTTTGTTTTAAAGTCAATGAATGATTGATGAATGATCAATTAAATTAAAACATTTATTATATTGATGCTCCCCCCCTCTCAGTATAAGCATAATTTCAACAATCCATCCAAACAAATCTATATGAGACACAATAGTAATCATTGGGGTTAGAGAGGGTATCTTATACAAGTTGACAAGAAATCTTGTTCATGCTTTGGTACATGAAAATGATAAGATATGTGAGATATGTCATAGGATGTTGGTACACCTACATTACAAGGAATTGTTGATTCTAAGGGATATTGTTACAAGTCTTACATAGTTCCGTGTTGAGCAGTAGGGAATGTGCAAATGGTGTGCACTTGGAAATAATTCCAAGGATGCTTTTCCAAGTAGCAAGAGTAGGTCCAGGGGGATTATGGATATTATACATTCAAATGTGACTGGGTCTATGTCAATAGAATCAATGTAGGGATATTTGTACTATGTGACGTTCATTGATGACTTTTCCAAGAAAACCTTGATCTTTTTTATGAAGGCCAAGGATGAGCTCTTTAGTCAATTTCAGGAGTTCAAGGATTAGGTGGAGAGATATACAGAAAATTATATTAAGGTATTGAGGTCAAATAATGGGGGAGAGTACACCTCCAATAAATTTGAGGATTTTTTCAAGGAGGTAGGGATCAAGAGTGAGTTGACAGTCTCATACAATCGTCAACGGAATGGGTTTGTGGAGATAAAGAACTAGTCCATCATCAGTTATGCTAGATCTATGATACATGAAGAGGAGTTTCCTATGTTTATTTTGGAATATGAATTTAAGACGATAATATATGTGCATGATAGGATTCCTCATAGGATATTGGGGGATAAGAATCTGGAAGAGGAATTCACAGGAGTAAAGCCAAAGATAAGACATTTGAGGATATTTGGTTGTCCATTTTACATCCACATTCCCATGGAGAAGAGGACAAAGCTAGATCCTTTAGGAAAAAAGAGTGTATATGTGGGGTACAATGAGACCTCAAAGGATTACAATATCTTCATACCAATGCAACAAAAGACAATTGTGATAAGAGATATTAAGTTCAAGGGGAACTTCACATCTAGGAATTATCAAGATTCATTAGTAGTGATAGAGGAAGAGGAGAAATTGGCTCTGAAGGATGAGAAATGCTAAAAAAAATCCATTTCAGGGAGTTAGAATTAAGGTGGGGAGGAGTTGTTATCCCCTTCCATTTCTGGTAGGAGTCCTAGGTGGCTATTGCATACATTGAGGGATGGTGGTAAGGATCCTAGGAGTGAAGTTAGAGAGATTATCCCTCTGAGGAATTTTCCTAACTCTATGGTGCTTATGAGTAGCATCATTCATGTTGAGGCTTCTAGTTTTGAAGAAGAGACAGATAAATAAGATTGGCAAGATGCCATGGTAGAGGAGTACCCCTCTATAATGAGGAATGATGTTTGGGACATAATGTCGAGACCATATGTGAAGTCAATTATGAGTTCTAGGTGGATGTAAAATATCAAGCATGTTGCATATGGAAGCATCAACAATTTGAAGGCGAGGTTTGTGGCCAGAGGCTTCTCCTAGAGAGAGAGGGAGTGGACTAAGATGAGACATTTTCTCTAGTTTCCAGGTATGCTTCTATTTGAGCTATTATTTATATTGCTTTAGTTATGAGGTGGAGGATTCACCAGATGGATGTGAAGAAATATTTCCTGAATGGTATCATTGAGGAAGAAGTATATATAGTGAAACCTCAAGGATTTGAGGTACATGGGAGGGAGTCTCATGTGTGTAGGTTTAAGAAATCCTTGTATAGACTCAAATAGGCACCCAAGGAATGGTATTCTAGGATTGATAGATACTTGCAAAGTATGGTCTTTACCAAGAGTGAGGTCGATCCTAACTTGTACTTCATACTTGTTGGGTCTGATCCAATCATATTGGTGTTTTACGTGGATGCTTTGTTTCTCACAAGTGCAAAGGAGCTTATAGCACGGTGCAAAGAATATTTGGCTATAGGGTTTGAGATGAAATACATTGGCTTGATGAATTATTTCTTGGTGTTATAGGTATGGAATATATAGGGAGATAAATTCTTTGGTAAGGGAAGTATGTAGTGGAGACATTGTGGAGATTCAAGATGGAGGGATGTAGATGAGTGTCTACACCTATGGTTACCAACTTGAAGAACAACGTCACTATATATTTAGAGTTGGTGAATCCTAGGATATATATAGGCAGTTGATAGGGTCCTTGATGTATTTGGTCAATACCAGGCTAGATATATGTTTTGTTGTGAACACCTTGAGTCAATTCATGGTGGAGATGAGGCAGGTGCATTAGATAGAAACAAATCATGTTCTCATGTACATGACAGGTACAATGGAGTACGAGTTGAGCTTTCTTGGAGGTGATGGAGTGAGTATGCAGGGATATTCAAACTCAAATTGGGTAGGGAGTGTAGTAGTCAGGAAGAGAACCTTAGGGTGTTTCTTCATCTTGGGATCAACAATGATTACATGGTTCAGAAGGAAGTAGACTTATATAATACTTAGTTCAATAGAGTAAAAGTGTATGATAATGAGTATGGCTAGTCATGAAGCCATTTGGATTCACACATTTCTTATAGTTTTATTTGATTAGGAGTAAGAGCCCACATTGATATACTATGATAATCAAAGTTGTATCAAACTCTTTAAGAATCATGTAGTCTTTGATAGGTCCAACAATATTGAGACCAAATATTATATCATCCCATACAAGATATAGAAGGGAGAAATCAAGCTTCGGTATATTTTCACATATGAACAAGTTGAATATATTGTAACCAAACCCTAGGTTAAATGGAATTTTGTGTTCTTTAGGGAAAAACTTGGAGTGGTGCATAATACCTTCTTTGATAAGAGGGAGTGTTGATGTTTGTAGAATTAGACAGATACTTCCACATAGGTCTAAGTGTCTAGGCATGTGGAAGTCGTCCAAATCCTTCTACCATGACACTTTACTTTAATTAAAGGAATTATTAAAGTATTTTGATTTTATTAATTAGTTGAGTTTATTTAATGAAATGTTAAAGTTATTAGCATTAATGAATTAAATATTATCCATTGATCTCAAGTGAGGTGAGATTCAATCTCAGTTGTCAATCACTTTGAAGATTAGGGTTAGGTCATAATTCAATATTATAAAATCATGGAAAGGATGAAGGAGGAGACACTTGATACTTTTTGATACAAAGGGTTGGATCATGAAGGACTATGATTCAAAGAGATCTTGGATAGGTGAAGGGATTTCATCTAGATATCAATACAGATCAAGGAGAAGAGAGAGCATGGGAAACTGCAAAGAGTTCCAACAGATTGTAATCCCAATGATAGGGTTGCATCATATGAAGGTTTTCGTATAGTATTTGTGCATGTGTATGTGGGTTTCAATGGATATAGGCGTGTGTATGAAAATTTACTTTAGGAAAGGCATGTAAATATCAGGAAATGTGAAATTTCAGGGTTATACAATATAAAAGGAGTTGCTGTGGTTTTCATATAACAAGGTACCTAGGTGTCATGATTAGAAAATCAACATGAATAAGGTCTTCTTGATGAAGAAATTACACAACCTCAAGATGCATGAGGGTTCTTCAATAGTGGAACACTTAAATGAGTTCAACATAATTACCATCTAGTTCAACTCTATTAAATTGATTTTGGATGATGACATTAGAGACATTTTACTAATGTTATATATGATGGGCAACTCAGAGAATCTGATTGTAGCTATGAGCACTTCGACACCTGCAAGAACCCTAAGGTTTGACCATGTTAGCAATAGCTTAATGAATGAGGAGGTGTGACGTAAAATAATTATAGAAAAGCAGGGAGGACAAGCTCTAACTCCAGTTGATCACGGTAGAAAAAGTGATAAAGGTTGTCAAGGGAATTCAAGGTCAAGAGGCAGATCAAAATTGAGAAGAGAAAATGATGGGTGCCTAAATTGGCATACTTTCATCACTCATCTAATACATTTATTCTTACCATTTTCAATAGATCATTTTATTTTTGATACTTTCCTTATCCAGTTTTCCCTCACTTTTCATTAAGTTACAAATATTTCCCCATATGCCATTTTTATGCTATTCTTGCATATTTATTAAAGGAACTTTCTGCTTTCATGTACTATTACTACTACACATGAGTAATATAGTATCTACAACTCCTCACAGTGGCTACAATCCCTCTTTGTTTTTTCAATTATAGACACAATCCAACTACTGCAAATCCAAGCACACTCTTTGTTACTATGATTAAGGGAACAATCCAACTGCTACAAGTCTAAGTGCACTCTATGTTGTTGCGACTGAGGACAACTGTTGCAACTCCAAGTATACTCTCCATAGCTACGACTCTGAGTATACTATTGATGTGATTTCGAGTGAAAATTCTACTAGAAAAATAGTCAACACTACAACTAACAGTTAGGAAATGATCCTCACATAGGAAGGATATAGGAGGAAAGTAGACGACTAAAAGAGAAATCGATTTTCCTACCAAGTCACCACATGCCCGATCGTTACTAAATTTGGAAAAATTAATGAAAATGGATGAACAACCAGATTCTCATGGTTGTCCATCCATTCCTTTGTATAATTTTAGACATTAGTTGTACTATATAATAACCTTATCTTCTTCAGAGCTAAGGGGAAGATGAATTATTCTAGCAATAGCATTCGACTATTATTGTAACTTTCATATTTCTGCACTATAATTTATGTTATTCTCCTGTTTTCATGTTGCTATGTTGGTGATCGTGTGATTCTGATTTCATATCTCAATGCCTTGTCTAAGGGGGTAGGGCCCCCTCCTTAATCAGGTACTTCCTATATATTAGCATAGGAGTTATCATTTCAATCCTATTTATTTGATTACATAGTTGTTTTATTTCTCAGTGTGTTGTAATTCAATATTTCATAGAATAGTACTTGCAATTCTTGTATGGTTACTATTTAATTTTCTAGTGTTGATAATTCCATAATTTTAAATTGCAATTCAACGTTGATTCAATTTATATGAGTTTATAATATTAGAAGCTACTGCAACTTTTTTTGTTGCAACTCACGTCGCTGTAATTTATTTTTTGTTGAAGCTTCCTTGTTGCAACTTGCATTATTGCAACTCATCTTGTTGTGATTTATTTTGTGTTACAACTCCATTGCTGCAACTCCGCTTGCAATTACACTTTATTTTGTTTTATTTCTAATTTTTGATAGCTTTAGGATTGAGTAGTTTGGGATTGATATTATATTGAATCATTGTTGAATGTGCGAACACGTAATTATTGCAACAAAACAAGATCATTATTATACTTGAGCAAGTCGCCAGTAGATCATAACATAATTTTACTTTCCGCAAGAGTGATTTCCTTTATTACAGTGTGATTTAATTTCTGCAAGTGTGATTTAATTTCCATAAGTGTGATTTACTTTCTGCAAGTGTGATTTGAATTCTTCTAGTGTGATCTACTTTCTACAAGCGTGATTTAATTTCAGCAAGTGTGATTTAACTTCTGCAAGTGTGACTTTTCTTTCTTGCAAGTGTGATATTTACTTTTTTGCAACTCAAGAAATAACATAGTTTGGTGACTTAATTAAGTATCTTGAATCCTTTATTGTGACATTAAAAGTACTACAAGTCTTTAGCAAAACCAACACTACTCTTTCATATATGGTGCACGAAAGTTTGTAAGTAAGATACGATCCCATATTGATAATTAAATGTACAACTCTTCGGTTGCTTGCTAACTAATTAAAAATAAATTGAAAAGTATGTCATTTTTGCTGTTGTTGTCGGGGAACTATCAAAATAAGTAGTTGTTGTTTATTTTTTTGGATTTTCATTTTAGTAAATTGAGTGCTATGATTTCTTTTCAACAATTCGTAGAATGTTTTTATAACCTTTTCTATGAGCATAATTAGAGATCAACAAGGTTGATTTTTAGTTCTTCCAAAAACCGTTGAAAAGATAATAGTGTAGGTCAATCATAAGAGGGAAATGAGCTCAATCAACCAAATTGTTTATGATCTACAACAATTTTTATTTCCAAGAATAAGACCGAAGCATATCCTTAGGAATCAAATATTATACAAGGGTCTCTATACATAGAGGTTCCTCTTTCAGAAGAGTAGATCAATGAACAATACCACTCTTGACAATTCCTTTTTCTTGGGCCACCTTTAGAAAAAAATGACAACTCCCAGAAATAAATGGTACACGAGGTTGTGAAGGAGGAACCCTCCACTTTTAGATTTCCAATCAAAGAAATAGATGAGTAAACCAAGATGAAGAACATCCTTCATTCATCCTTTCCAAAGTTTTATGGGTTATATAAAGAATATCTTTATACCTTCCTCTTCGAGTTCGACGTACATTGTAGAAGCTACAAATATGTGACAAATTCCTAGAAACAAAAAAT